>LQNK01002489.1:0-34841 GCA_001586405.1 Phoebis sennae | reverse complement strand
GTGCCGCGCCCGACGCGCTCGCCAGGGCCGACTCGCTGGAGCATCTGAGGCCTCTGTCCACGCTCACTGATGATGAACCAGGTAGGTCAGAATGAAAAAAAGAGTTTGTATACAACGAGTTTAGTGGAAATAACGGGAACACGTAAAATACGCATTTTTTATATTTGAAAACCCGGTTATTTCATACACTAAATTTTTTTTTGTGCATATTTGTGCATCGTCTGCCGAACAATGAATGAAAATCTTTGGTGCATTAACGGATTTTTAATTCAGCAACCTAATGTATACTTGGTCATACAAAAGTATAACTTGTGATCAGAATATTGATTCTGAGAGAATATATTGATATTCTGTACAAATAAATACCCAGTGAAAAATAAAATAAAACAATAATAAAATGATCGGATAAACCATACTCAAGTTATCGATGGACAAAAATTTTAAAAAAAACAACATAAACACACAATCCCCTGGCTATTTCGACTTCGAGATTATTATACTCTAGAGATCTCAATAATAATGGGTAAAATTTAATATTTCTTTGCTTTTAATTTTGTTCTTTGTGATAGATAAAATAACTATGTTGTGATATTTTCCGTATTATATATATTTTTTGTAATTAATATGGTTACTATTTGTCATCAACGTGTAATAAAGAGCTTTAATAAATAAAAAAAAACCTTTTTTTGTTCAATTTTTGTCTATCTTTAATGTTTGTCATAAATCATTTTTTTATATTTGTTGTATTGTTGATCGAAAATTTATGCACAAAAATAATTGTGCGACTTTAAAATTACTACTACGTGGAAGGAAAAACAATTAGATACGGCAAAATATAAAGATGCGATATTTATAATATTTACTACAGATCTGTTATCTTTGTATTATAATGTTACATATTATAAAAGCTCAAACCAGGGCTATTAAAACTGACTAAAGAATTTATTTTATTTTGTAAGGCGCCACGACCTGTCCGTAACTAATGTTCTTGTCTGGATTATGACGCCCTTTAAACAATATCATTTCATCTACTATAATATACTATACAGCGGATTCAAGACAGCATGAATATACATATTGAACATACATTTTGAATATATTTTTTCTAAACCAATAGAAAATGTACATGAACTTTGATTTACAAATGTTTTATATGATGTGTTTAAAATAAATCATGCAATCTTACATAAATACAACTTTCATCTTTCATATTGATACCATTATGAATCAAAAGAATATAAAATACATCTTATGTAAAACATAAGCTGCTCGAATTATCATTATTTATTAATAATAGAGAGAGGATCCACCTCGACATTTATTTGTAATATTTGAAGATAAACGTTATCCGGTTGAAAACAAAGTGTCTTTTTAAAACGCTTTAGGTATCCATTTTATTGGTTTTGTAAGAATAAAAGATAGGTTTCGAAACGCAATAATTTGTTCGCCGAAATTATATTATAATATTTTATAGAAATTGGTTTCTATTTTAATATCAACAGCTAAAGATATTTTATTTAAGCTTCAGAATGTGAATTAAATCTTAAACTGAGCCAATATCAACTTTGAAATATAGATTTCTACTTAGACTATAGAGTCTTATTATTAGAGTATACAAAATTTAAAATTAATGAGATCATGTATATCATAATATTTCATCAAATTTCGACTTTGAACATGTTCAACTTAACATCAGGTGAACCGCATGCTCCGCTTGCCCTCTTGAAAAAAAATTTCTTGTATAATGTGATAGTGATACGTAACAATTTATTTTTGATGTGTTTAGGTCTCTTTAGTAGCATTGAAACGCACTAGAATTAAATACAACTTAAGAAAAAGCAATTCAATGAGCTATGAACGTAGGATTTTATTATTTGACTCTACATTCAACAAGTTTTCGTATTTGAGAAATGTTTTAGACAATTTTAAAAGGGTTCAAACGTAAATGTTTGTTGATAGAATATATGGAATCTATAATGTAGCATAGCCGCTATTTCGACGTGCCTATCAGTAAGTTTATTTACGCTGTCAATTTAACGTTTCGCCTTCACCTAATTAACCAAACGATAAAATATCGCATAACTTTAATTTTAAATAACATTGATCTACATAGTCGTAATTATTGTGTAAAAAGGACAGGTTTTTCTATAAGTTTCTAAAATATCCTTGGCTACTATCTACTCAAATACTAAAGTAATTTGACTTTTAATAATAATGTTGAAAATTTTTAAACGTTAAAATTGCGTCCTAATTATGTTTTGGCAATTGAATGATGGTCGCAGTGTTCCATTGAGTACGTGTCATAACGCGAGTTGACAAAACGGCTATCGTATAGGTGGCGGTCGGTCGGTCGGTCGGTCGCTGCAGGTGCTAAGCTATTTCGGAGCCGACCGCCCGGCCTCCGCCGCCCGCCCAGTCGTACGCGACGCTTCGGACCGGTTGCCCACTTCATTCAAATTGTTCCTTGTCTTATCACGAAAACATACTAAAACTTTTATTATTTCGGATTGAGTTTTATAGGTGAGTGTTTAATTTAATACATTCATTAAGAATCAAAGCTGTTGTTTGTACGTCGTACGTTTGAATGTGTTATTAAATAGTCGTGAAATATGAGTTACTGTGTTAGTGAAACTATTAGTTTCGGCCAAACTTTTATGTCAATGTTCAATTAGTTCACGGGTCGTTCAGAACTAGCACCGTGGTGGGTAATTGAGCAGCGTGAAGAATTAGTGATTGATGTCCTCTCCGGTCATCACGAGCCCTCAAACTGCCCCATTTGTAACGCTCGAATCCAATTCGATTCAAATCAAGCGAGATCATTGACCATTACACTGTGTCTTACATGATTAAAAGTAATGCTCCATTTGTGTACTCGTTAATCTACAAAATTAATGGCGCCAAAGTATTCGAAGTTGAATTAAAGTAGCATTCATTTATCTCTGAAACTTTGGTAACATAGAATATTATTGTTGTAGGCCTTGAAAATTTATAGTAACTAAAATATAGTTTTTTATATATTATAAATACTTATCTATTTTAATCGCATTTTCCTTCAAACCACGGCCAACGAAGCACCTAAATCTTAATGACCACATAAACCTACCACTCGTGCTTTGCCACAGCGCTATACTTGTTTTGAATTAAACATTACTCGCACAACAACTGACAATAAATTAATCTCAATCGCAATGTTTACGTGACTTTTATTGTGTAACTCACATATAATTATGGTACGTTTTGGAGGCGATCTACGTAATGATAATAGCAAAATAATTTGTGTATTCTTCTACTGGCCGCTTTCGTTTTAATATGGCGGTTATTATATATAATCTCGCAATTAAGAATAAATAACGGCGCGGATATTTTTATCATAAATAATGTTATAGAAACGAGTTTATCAAGATATTATCCAAGTCATTAAATGTTTCAATCAGTCAATACTGCAAGTGCACCGGCTGCGCACGTGTGCGGTGCTCCGGCGATAAGTGCGGACTCGTATATAGGTGCCACTTTCGCTTTCGATATGTGATTTTAGTCAATGGAAATGTGATTCTGTTATTACATTATGTAGGACGCATACTGAAATTTCCGTAAGTAAAGCGATAAGCACGCAGCTCATTTTAGTTGGAATCGCGTTTAGATTTCTGGTCTACAGAAATAGTTATTGTAAACTTTGCTGTTACAAGATATATAAACCCTGGAAGCGACGTTAAAATAAAAATGGGCAAGACACATAACGTAACATTGCATGATGACCAAATCCGCATGGGACCACCATAATATATTTTGTTTGAATTAATAACAAAAACAAATTTACATAATTTGATAGTACCACATAGTAACGTTTTGTTTGAGTTTATCTTATAATGGAATCACAACGTTTTAGAATTATACGCTAAATAATAATATAACAAAATCGTATATAAGGCTTCTCATAAACCATAAACTACAGCATATTAAAATGACTAAAAAAGGTAAAAGTCTCAAACAGGTTGCAATTTCGAGCTAAGTTCGGCAACGTATAAGATAACCCGGTGGATAAGGTTGAATAATAATATGGTGCTTAGAGGTTCGTAGAAACAGGAGGTACAGACTCGATGACATCATTGGGAGCCGTCACGAGCAAGCGTTCACCTTCACACCGGCCCAGTTCGCGTATATTTATCAAATTTACGAATGTATTATGTGATTTTTCATTACATTTATCTCGTTGATAACATCTTATATACGTAAATTTTAAGATAAATGCACGTGAACATTCTTTTTGTCAGTAAAACATAAAAAAATATGTACTATGAAAACGTTGATCAACAAGTACTCAACAAACATTTATTCAAATTTACACCTCCGCCGTATTTTCGTCGAACATTAAAGAACAATTAATATTCAAAAAACCAGATTCTTCACAGCTTATCAAGAGAACTCGTTCGATGAATTTTTATTATGCAAACCTTCACTTTTTGCGATAATTATAAAGCTTTCGTCTAATTGGGAATATAAATAAGTTAGATTATTTTGCAATGTAATTGGAGCATGCATTTTGGCGTCAGGCAAATCGAGTAGCATCCTCTTCCTGCGCCTATCCGCTTTCGTAACACTAGCCCTCTCAGTTCGATTTATTTTCGTTGACACCACAGAAATAACTACGTTTTCCATAATACTACGGTCATCACGTTGACGTTGATTTCTTTACGCTAATTGCGCTATTGACATTTTCACTTTTATTTTCATTTGCAACAGTGTAGGAGAAATAAAACAATTATATGTTTTAAATGAGAGCTAAATTATATTATTCGTTATCATAAGTGTAGCGGAAATAACAGAATAAAATTTACTTGTATATTATATGTGTTTCTTTCAAAAGCGAATAAAGACATTTTTAATTATATAATAAGCTTTTCATAACCTAATTTTCGAATAATTTTGTAGGTTTCTTTAGTCAATTACTTTTGTTCGACTTCTGCTAACCGACGGGCTTAGTACATATTAATAGCATAAGCCTAACCAAACACAACCATATAAGAACCTACTCTCAAAAAAGCTTCCTTGTTGGTCGACATTACCTTGAACCAAGAGTCGCCGCGTAGCCTTGTTAATCTGACATCTTAGTTCAAAATCTACACGTTAATTTACAAAACAACAAAAACTCGTATTGTAATCTTTCTTTAGTATATAATTCATATTCTTATCTTGCATAATATATCATCTTAACATATTGGCTATGCCCAGTGATTTCACCCGCGTAAATCTCCCATTCCCGTGGGATTTTCGGGATAAAAATCCTTTTTCGGGTTTCAAACTATATTGGTACGAAATTTCATCCGAATAGGTTCAGTATTTTAGGCGTGAAGAAGAAACACTGAAACATACTTACTTTCGCATTTATAATATTAGTAAGGAAATTGTATTATTTTCTATTACGGAAAGTGATAAAACGCTTTACTCTATGGATGCAACAAATCATTCATCACTTCGCCTATTTCCAACAAACGTCCGTATTCTATATTCGCTCAATAAGAAGACTTCTTTCTAGCATTCCACGAGACAACGGTGACAAGAGGGATACATGTAACGGGAAGCAAACTTAGTCCATTTATGGTTACGGTCCGGGTCTCTTGCGTGCGTAAATGTGCCACTGCTCGATACCACTAATATACAGTTAATGAGTGTCTGTCTCATTTATCTCAGTATCTATGTGGTGGTTAGCAATCAAGTTTTATTATGTTACACGCACAAGTCAAACGGCTCGAGTCATTCCTCATAGAGTCAACGAAACACATGTTGCTGTGAATGAACTAGTTCGCTTGAAACGAAATTAAATTGTTTTGACCAAATTGCGTTTGGAACTTATATAACTTATAAAATTTACAGCAAAAGTGCGTTTGATATGTTGATATTTATTGTTAATGAAGAACTATCTTCAACAGGTGATAACAACGGTAGCGCAGAAGGTTCTGGTGGTGAAGCGGGCGAGGGAACCGAAGCGGCGCATACATTTGGCCCTCTCGACGGATCTATATACGCGACTGTAGTACGCGCGGGCGGCGGCCCTTCTTCGCCGCTCAGCGCCTCCATGGACTCCGGCATATCGTCAGCGGGCCGGCGGGCCGCACCCAGCCCGCCCGATGAACTGGACGCCCTGCTGGGGGACATGCTGCGAACCGTGAGCGCGCTACCTGACCCGCCGCCTGCCACTCCGCAGTCGAACGGCGACCGTGCGCCCGACATACCGTACCACGCGCGGACCGACTCCGCGCCCTTCACCTACGGAGCACCCGGCCTTCGCCCCGGCATGCTTCGTGCCTCTAACCGTCTCGCCAGCCCCGAGCTCGTGCGCCGGGCCTTGGGCAACGACCGGGGCTATCAACCCATAGAAGACGATGACGATGAACGAACTATAACCCCGGATCCCTCCCCACGAACCCCCCTGTCACCGCGAACTCTGCGGAAGATGACATATGAGGATGTTACCACGACGACCACAACCTCACCAGCGCCTCAACCTGCTTCTCCATTGCGAAATGGAAGGTGAGTGATCCATGCTAGAGTTTCATTTCAAACAGCATTTTTTTTCATTATGAAATGAGGCCCTGACTGTCATTATCTTATCTTTTGTTTTCTTAGTTAATACAATAGTTTAACTTTAAATAAAATGTGTACACTATAAAGTATTCGAAAATCCATATTGTTATCAATATTTTGTATATTTAAAAATGAATACAAAAATATTGATATAATTCGATGTTGAGTATAATTTTTGTACCTAAACTAGAACAATAATTTTCCTTTCAAAAACGTTTAAAATATATTTCAATCGGAGCTCTATCGTGATCGGAATTTCTTGAGTATGAAAATGAACTATTATGGTATATTTAACTAATAAAGTAGATTATTGATACCGATAACTCGTCGGTTACATCACGTTCTCAACAGTAACAATATATTATAAATAGTCTTTGTTTCGTCATTTTAGTTGAATAGTAAATTATTGGTTTATAATTAAAAGAACGGACATTTGTTCTGCCATATAAACATGTGTTCCTGTTGTAGGCGTGGAGGTCGCGCGCCTGCGCCCACAGACCATGTGCTCTGTTTACATTCAAGACCCCACTATTTACAATGTATTTTTAGTAAAACTGTAACCTTCATGAATCGATAATCGAAATCTATAAAGAAAATATATTTCATATAACGAACGTTTTTAGAACTTCATTAACAGCCGTTTTCCATAATCTATCAACGATTATGGATACATTGTTATCTCAGATTATATTATGACGTTAGATGACAAAAGTCATTGTTGATAGGATATTGAAATCAATGTAAGTGCAAACAGACAGATTTGTTTGACTTCAGTAAGATAACCAAGGGATGGATAGAATATTGAAAACAGCCATAAGACAATTCAATTAGTCATCTGGAGACGTTTCTCGTCTTTTACATTGTTTATGCGTGTACTCCCAATATATTAATGTCGTCTCCTCTGCCACTGATTTCTCGTGGGAATATCTTTTCACACTGGAACATCACATATTCACAATTAATGAATACTTACTAACATCGTTTAATTTATTTACTCGCGTTCCGCTCGACCCACTTTGTAGTCAATGCAGAAGGGTAATAAAATATCCCATGATCAATCTCGGCCATTACACCACAAGCCCAAGTTTAATATCTTTATGTCTTATTAATTGTTTTTGAAAGTCGATCACTTTGTGCTACGATGAGAATAATCGTAGAATCCTTTTCTAATCATTCATTTGTTTTAGGTATTTTAAGTACTATTTACTCTTTTTTTTTAACGATTAGTTGACTGTCCCGATAATACGTGGGATGCACATGTCTTGTGGGTGTTGATTGAATAACGACCGTTGATAACAATGAAACAATTTTTCCACTGTGTTGTCTATTATTTATGCCCGGAACGTAAGATTACACGGTTAATTAGGTTATTTCTATTTGTTTTATTTTTGTGGATGGATTATTATTAATTCATATAGTTGTTTAAAATTTATGTGAGCTGTCTGTCGTCCTATCATTTTGCATGGATGTATTTCCTCAGAAAATCTTTGTCTTCCTACCGATGAGGAATATGAGAAAACTTTATTTAAAAGTTGTTTGAAAAAAGGTTTCTTAATTGCAAATTCGTATTCCTTATTATAATCGAATTATAGTGTTCTAAATATTGTTTTTGCAAGTATCAGAAATACATACTGTAGTGTACTCTCTTGCAGTTTATTTAATTAGTTTATCTTAAGCTTAGGTTCCTTATAATGCGAGTTTGTTCTCTAATTAGTGATGATGTAAGTTACTTAAAATGTCAATGGCACCGGCTTATCACTAGATATTATTTGAAATAATAACATTAAATCGATATCTATGTCTAAGCGTAGACGGTTTTGTTGATTATTTTACTGTATTACCCGAATAAAAGTTTTAATATATATAACAATTTTAAAGTTAAAATTATCATCGGTTCTTTTTAAAAGAAACGCATAAAACTATCGAGAGTTAAAGTTATTTCGCTTACAAAATTGTGTGTCCCTATTTAAGTGAAGATATCATTTTGGATCACATCACATGATAAAAGGGAAGATAACGATTCATCTTGTCAATCAACTCAACTAAATTCGCATTGATTTTCAATTGGATTTGTTCAAGAAATAAATACTACAATTGAAAAACATGTGTGACATAAATTAGATTACTTAAAATTAACTATTAAATTTAAATTAATAGAAGCCCCTTATTTGGATGTACATCATAATTGTAATTTCGTTCAAACGGAAACATTTTAATTAAACTATGAGTAGGTGGATTTATTAGGCCAATCGTTCTGCTTCATTTCTTGTAAGATATTTGATATATATACCATTGCGCTGACTGCTGCATAAGAGCTTTTAAAGATAACGCCGTATTACTGTCACAAGTATCAGTATTCTTGGTACTTATTTTGTTTATATTTTACTTCTTGATGGCCTGCAAAACATCTCATACCTCGCCACCCACGGTATTAATCTGACTTAAGTACATATATAATGACATTATTATATTGAGTTACAAATTAACTTAAGTTTTTCCTTTGTGTGAAGTTAGGAGTTTTTGTGACTACGTAATAGTCTACGTAATGGGTAGCTTTAAGCTATAGTATGATCTATGACGGTCATAACGCAGTTTTACTGACAATTTGGATTCCGTTTGATAGCGTGTGATTGCGTCGTTACTGTGACCCAAACAAGTTGCTATTTCGAGATAATCGTGGCCATAAACGGTCGACTGTCGCACCGCAAGCGACTGATGTTGTACCTACGCCTAAACATATTTTGAAGCATAAACTTACCATCTGCACCGTATATTTCTGGATATAAAAATACAGATTTATGTAGCTTTCTCTTTGAGACTATACCTTGGCACATTACGGAAAATAAGCACCGTCTTGAAAAGGGAACAACATTTATATCGACGTCATCCCACGCTTTTGCTCGTTTACGGAACCACACGTACGTTAAAGGATCTTCTATATGACGTAAAGTAAGACGAGTAACATGCACTGCACTTATTTTTTCGCCTTGTTACTCGATTATTATAAAAAACATGAAGCCCGTTAGGATTACCTTTTACACATGGGTTAATCACCCCGAATATGCAATCATCACCTTCAAAGTTGGTTGGTAAAATATATATTTATGATTCTATTCTTAGATGGATGAACGGTGACGCAGAAAGAATAGACCGACCGCCAAGCAGTGCACGAAAGACCCATGAAACTGATACATGGCGATCAGCCAGTACCTTGGGCTGGCATGAGAGTTCCCGAAGCCGGGAACCCAGGAGATCTGAGAGCGGCGTGGAGTTCAACTCGGGTCTCACGTGGCTCCAGAGACAGCAGCAGAAGCTCAGGGAGAGAAAGGAGGCAAGAGAAAGAGTCGCTCGACTGCCGCTGGAGTGGGATGCACCTTCGCGCCATGTGCGCCGGTCCGCTAGCCACCGGTAATTCACTTTATTTTCTATATGTGTAATAATTTATTTCGCATCTCATAGTTAGTGGAATGTCCTGCACCCATCCCTAATTACTTATATAAAAAAAAAGTTCCCCCTAACCGAATTTCGGCCACGGCGGCCAATCTGTACAGAAATCAGCCAACTGCGCGGGAGATATTATAGTGCACAAGTGTGTGCACAAACACAGGTGCACTCTCTATTCCTTTAATCTCATAACCCGATGGGATGGTAGACTGACACGACCGGAGAGAGATCAGGTGCAGGACCGACGGCTTTACGTACTCTCTGAGGCACGGGAATTACTTATATATTAGGGCAACAGCGCACCTTTAGGCCGTTCATACAAAAATCTAATTTACAAGAATTAAAGGAGAGATAATTAAGTGAATTATAATAATTCCAGCGTGGACGGTTACACAAGCGATACAACAGCGTTCGCCGACGACGACGACGACTTCAGCGTCCCCTTGCACGTGAACACGCGCACCATCCATCGAACTGACAGCATCAGCCCTCAAGCTCCAGACAGGTAACAACTATCATTCTACTATCCTATATATAATAAACAAAATATTATAATTGTGTA
The DNA here is from genome assembly GCA_001586405.1 of Phoebis sennae. Taxonomy (NCBI): domain Eukaryota; kingdom Metazoa; phylum Arthropoda; class Insecta; order Lepidoptera; family Pieridae; genus Phoebis; species Phoebis sennae. The sequence continues at coordinate 24,253 of LQNK01002489.1, read as the reverse complement.
TGTCTGGATGTTTATGTGTCAATCAAACTGCGACTATTGAATGGATTTTTATGAAATTTTGTATACACATAAGTGTAATAGTATATTTTTATTGATCTATAGCCCCAGAATTGACTATCAGTACTACTTACGGAGTTGTCACATCCTATGTAAATTGCGCTTGTAAACATTCCTATCATCTTAATAATTCAGTATGACCTTATAACTATATTAAAACAAAGAAAAAGACTATGAAAAAATAATAAGTTAATTCCAGTTGCCTTTAATGATATCCCGAATAGTTTAAATAATACAGTTTCGTTAATTATTACTTCACTTTGTTGTGTGTTATTTTCATGGCTTTGTAATTTATTAATGTTGTAGGACCTCATCTAGAAAGTTCATGTATGAAAAGATGACGATGCGCGAGTGGAGCACCAGCAGTACGCCGACCAGCACCACCGCGCCCGGTCTCTTGTCGCTAGCCGAGCCCGCTCACAGCGATTCCACTGTAAGTCACCACATATTACACATAAAGATATTATTATTTATTTTTATTTATTATAAGGTGTTACTTAGCTAGCGTTTCATTTGTTTACAGGACATTCAGAACATGTTCCTAAACACTCAAAAATAATGAAAGGAATCGACGAGGCTTTGTTAATTTAATATGGTTTACGTTCACTAAATAAATCGTATTACATTAACAAAGCCTCGCCGACCCTTTTCATTATTTTTTACGCGTAAAACACTATAGAAGTTAGTATTAGTCATCAAACTACTTCTTTATGTAGCACAATAGTAGTTCTTTGCAATGAGTTCACGTTATCTTGACGTATGACGGTATGATTGTTGTGATATCACGAAATAACTAAACTACATATATTGATTAATTATTATTTAATTATGAACTAAATTCTGCTTTAGCCTTGATAGAAATTTGACAAAAAGGAAAAGATTGAGCTTATATCAGTGTTCTTGTTCCTTTTCGACGCACATTATAGTTTCTAGACTAAAAAAATTGAATGCAATATTTATTTGTGCTGGTTTTGTGATATATCGGAAGGAAATGTCTTTGCCATATCTGTAAATATAGCATAAGATTATCAAAGTTATGTTTGCGTGTTCTTATATAAGGTGTTTCATAGCTAGCGTTTCATCCGTTTGCAGGACATTCAGAATATGTTCTAAAACACTTAAAAAATAATGAAAAGGGTCGGCGAGGTTTTGTTAATTAATATTTATAATCAATGTTATGTTTGCGTAAGACTTGGAGCGAGCCCAATTGAACACTCAGACAACCCAGGACAGAACAACCTGGCGCATAAAAACGAGGAGACCCCAAATAATGGGAACAGGCAAAGATAAAGAAGAAGAAGAATCAATGTTATGTTTGCGTGTTATTATATATGTAGAATAAGATTGTCAAAGTGGTGTTTGTGTCAGATGTGTGAGCGGTCGGAGAGCTGGTCGCGCGCGGAGTCCCGCGCCGGCACGCCCGCGTTCCCGACGCACCCGCGCACGCCGTACCCGCCCACGCCCACGCCGTCGCTCTCCGCCAGGCCCCCGCGCTCCCCACCGTCTGCTAGGTATGTCACACTTTGTTAACAGACATTTAAATGTCTGCCTATTCTACATAAGAAAAATCTTCAATAGACTCATATTGTCACTTTATGCTAAATTTGTAATGACCTCTTAAATTGATCACAGATTATATTGTAACAATTCTACAACAGGATTTTCCGTATACCCTCATCGTCTAACAAATACGCGAATGATGAAATATACAATATAATATAATTTATCTTAACATCTATGAAGTAGAACTCGAATGTAGATGTTTTGATATTTACAGATCTACGGCAAAAGATTCTTAGTGTAGTTTCTCAGGTCAATCTATGCACTTATTACTTCATTATCTCGCTGTGCCACTTTTAAAGAAACGTTTTTTTTATACAAGGACTAAACCAAAACATGAAAGCAATTTCTTAAAACATAGCTCTCATTTCAATTTCTCATCTCTTTTCAATTTCTCATTTCAGTTTCAATTTTTTTAACATCAAACAGGAAATGAAAATAAATAACAACTCAATAACTAAAGTAGCCTTTACATTTGTAAACATTTATCACATTTGTTCACACTCAATAGGAAAGATCGTGAAGGCAGCCCGGAGTCTGAGTACCGCACGTTCAACGGCAGCAACGGATCCCGGCGGTCCAGCGTCAGCGGCTCCGAGCTGCAGCACGTGGCGCCCGACCGCGTGCGCTTCGCTCGCGACACCAGCCACTACTGGTACAAGCCTAACATTTCACGGGATGATGGTGAGTTATACTGACGTTCATAAAGAACCTAGTACAAGACTTTCCCTGTTCATATATTAGAGTAGGTTATTTTATAGGTCAACTATTATTAAAGTAAATTGAAAATTTACTATATACTTAGAGGGATGATGGTGAGGTGAGTTATGCTGATGCTGATACAGAACCTAGTACAAGACTCCCTGTTCATATATAAGAGTAGGTTATTTTATAGGTCAACCATTGTTAGAGTAAATTGAAAACTTACTTTATACTTATAGAGATGATGGTGAGTTATGCTGACATTGGTAAAGAACCTTAAAGTACAAGACACTCACTCGTTAACCTATAGGTCATATACATATATAGAAACACGAGAAACGTATAGCTGAATTTATCAAACAGTTATCTATAGTAAAACACAGAATGCACATAATAAACATAGATGCACATTTTTGAGAATTGATGAATGAAAATTATAGAGTTCATTAAACTAAAATATTTTGCACTTTTATTTTATACAAACTTAAATATAATTGATTTTTTGGAAAATATTACAGAACTTATTGGATTGTGATTGTGATGAGTATGTCTTTCGTTCCCATTCAATTTTTGGGATAAATACTATATCATAATATATCCTATGTTCTTTTTGGATTCAAATAATATCTGTACAAAATTTCATACATATCGGTTTGATGCTTTAGGCGTAAAGGAGAGAACGGACAGACAGAGATACTTTCACATTTATTTATTTAACACTTTGTTTATAAAAGCAGTACAATAAAAACAGATAAGACAATATAGTAATATAGCCTTATCGCTGGAAACGATCTCTTCAATCTCTCGAAAAAAAAATATAGAGGTAGATCTCAATCACAACACTGCTAAAAAGACTAAGGAACTACATAGTTGCATACACATTTATAATATTGGTGGAGATGATGTCAACATGTCGTTTATCCAACAGCCATATCCGCGCTGCTGCAGCTGGAGGAGGGCGCGTTCATCGTGCGCGACTCGAACTCGTTCCCCGGCGCGTTCGGGCTGGCGGTGCGCGCGAGCGGCGCGGGCGGCGTGCGGCACTTCCTCATCGAGCCCACCGCCCGCGGCGTGCGCCTGCGCGGCTGCCCCGACGAACCCGTGTTCGGCTCGCTCTCCGCGCTCGTGTACCAGCACACGGTCACGCCACTTGCGCTGCCCGTGCCACTCAAATTGCCTGAAAGGTAAGGGATTAAGATGCAACAGTTTTTATTTTCACCTTCGTAGTAACGCCTTTCTTACGAACCTATTCAAAATCAGAAAAAGCTTTTAATAGTGTTTAAGATTACTGCGTTTAATAAAATTAGCATTTGCACTTTATAACATTAGCAGCTTATTTACCACGTGATTAAAGTAATTTGGCCAAGTTGCAAAACTAGTAAAATTAAAAAATATTCACTAGATTATTGTATCTTGCACTTCTAATAAGACATCATAATATTCAGAGATCCCTGGACTGGCGGCAGTGCGAACGCGGCGGCGCGTGCGCTGCTCGCAACTGGCGCGGCCTGCAACGTGTTACTCCTCGGCTCCGAGAATACTGAAGCCCTTACTGGACCAGCCGCTGTCAAACGCGCAGTGCACAACATCTTACAGAAAAAGGTAAAAATGTTACTTTCGTTTATCTTAGAAACTATTGAGACTAAACAAGACTTAAACTGTATAATTGTACCTTAGAGATCATATGAATTAACTAAAATTGAACTTAAAATAATTTTATCTTTTGGAACACTTTAGTTAAATAATAATGATTCGAAATGTAAGCTGCTAAGTAGACGATGGCTTGCTTTATTAAGTATTAGCTGATCCAAACGACTGCGCTCCCGTAGCATAATGTTATAATTACGTATATCCAATAAATTTAGACTATGTTACTAGTGGATAATGTAGCTTTCGAATGGGGAAAGAATTATTTAAATCGTTCCAATAGTTTTTGAGCCTATTACAATTAAACAAACAAACAAAGTTTTCCTCTTTATAATATTTCTTAAACTAAATTATACAATTATACAATATAAATTATACAGTCATACGAAATAATATGACGCTATATGTAATGTTTCTGACCAAAATGTTCATATTGTTTACAGGCAACAGCGCACGTAGTCCACTTCAAAGTGTTCGGCGGCGGCATCACGCTGACGGACTCGGCGCGCAAGCTGTTCTTCCGCCGCCACTACCCCTCCGCCGCCGTGTCCTACGCCGGCCTCGACCCCGACGAGCGCCGGTACACTTATGTGGATAATGGCAAACAGGGAGAAAAGTTAGTATTCATTTTTATTTGTGTATTAATCTTATGTATAAAAATGAATCGCAAAATGTATTGGTAAGCGCATAGCTCAACAACGACTGGACCAATTTGGACAATTCTTTTTTTAAAAAATTCGAATTGCCGGGTCCACGCGAGCGAAGCCGCGGGCGGAAAGCTAGTTTAGAATGTAGTTTTGTAAGTAAAAGTGTGAAGGGATTTTTGTATTTACCAACTCTTTTGTATATATTTAAATGTTTAAATCTCTACTATGTATTTGTTATAACTATTATTATTTCTGAATTAATTGGCTTTTGAAATTTGAAATTAAAATGAGTTTAAAATGCTCGACGACACCGAAAAATTTTTCACACACCGCATGTAACACTTTTTCATGCAAGTACAGATTAGATTTAAGTTTAATGGAATAACAAAAATTTACAACAAATAGATAACAAATTTCATGCGAATAATTGTAATTTCTAATGATCATACTAATAATAAATACCTTTGTTTTGTTTACTAACAATTATACAAAGTTTAATATGAACAATACTATATTTATACATAGTCACTTTGTCCTTAATATTCTAAATTTGTTATCGCAGGCGTATATTTGCATTCGTGGCACGTGCGACGTCGGGCGCTGACAACCAGTGCCACGTGTTCGCCGAACTCGAGCCTGAACAACCCGCTACTGCTATCGTTAATTTTGTTAATAAGGTATGTTCTTAGCTATTTCATTTACATTTCTAGACTAATTTTTGCATGTGATGCTTCATTCAAGTAGAGAGGAAATTACATAAAAAATCACTCCCCCTTTAAAGTATAAATAAATAATAGTGAGGTAAAAAATAACTCAATAGATGAATATTAATTTTATAAGACTAAGTATTTCGTTATAAATCCTACAAAAACACCCCATTGTTTATTTATTAACAAAATTATTTCAATATTTACAGGCCTTGCTCGGTAACACCCAGAAACGAGACATCATATAAAGAAATGAAACGTGATCAGAAAATATGAAGTTTATTTCTGTTATTAGTCCATTGGCTGTCGCTGACTAATACTCAGTTTAAAGGAGTGTCAAACACGTTAAAAATCCATAACATGAGTAACGAAAGTAAAACATATTTTATTAATTTATGAAAAATATTCCACTTTTATTTATATAAATATTATATTTAACGGTAATTTTATGAACTTGGTTTTTGTGGATTATTATTGATAAATAAAATGTTATCAAAGATTTAATTTGAATACGCTTCATATTCACCAAGTACAATTTACTGTGTATTTTATAGTAGTTAATTAAATCACATATAACTAAGGAATATTATGTATTAATAAATTGTAGGTTAGGAAAGAAACTAACTAGTCTCATTATTGTTTAACATAGTGGTAGTGATATGACACGTGCCTAATTTCATACATGTTTAGCTTTCATCCAAATTGTTAAAATAGCACATAAATAGTATATGTCAATTATAGTTACGATATGATAATATATGGAAATGGATGTTGTAATGTAATTGTTTTATTGTTTGTGGCGCATTTTAATTAAGTTGTCAATATTTTGACCGTAGTACAACGAAATAATCATCATCTACCTTTATAGCATACAACGCATTTATAAAGGTAACATTTACAAACATTACAAACTAAGTTACGCCGGGTTCAAATGTATATTATTAATATTATTATTTAATATCAAGAAAAATGCATCCGAATTCTCAAAAAAATATATATGAAGTTAGACGTCTTGAATATGCCTTAAATGATAACATTGTTTTAACAATAGTTAACGTTACACCAGTGTTTAATTACGCAACGAAACCCAGTTTTAAAATAATTTAACACTAATTTTAATAATTGTTGTAAAATGTATTTATTGGTTAAAATAAATTCATTTATTGCCTTTATTTTCTGTTTTTATTTGTAACCTTGAACTATCACTTTTAATAATAAAAGAATTTTATCACAAAAAATTTATGCTCCTCGTCAATAACTACTTATTTTTTGACATCTTCTATCGACAATTTTTCTGACAAATAAATAATTTAATTTAATTTCAAGAATTTTTGTGTGGGTTTCGGGTTTTCACCAGTAGGTAATTCAGAGTTCAGGCAAGAATGTGGAATGTGGACCTCGATGTGATTCCAATCTTTTGGAAAATGTATTGCAGTACATTTTTTTTCTTAATTCTTTTAGAAAAGTACTGATTTAAAAATGTTGCCTGTTATTTTGCAGTAACTATAGAAATTTCTTACAAATGATCGTCATGAAAATATTAAAAATCAAATCAATATTATTAACCATAAAGGGAACAGCCAAATAATATAAACTTTATAGGTGAATTGCTATAGATATAAAGTACAAAAACGAAGGTCATTTGAAATGTTTATTTGCTATTGTAAATCGTCTAACATTAATAACAATGCGAATTTTATACAAGGTTTTAAAATATCATACCAGCCATAGATATTTTAAGACATACTAATAACTTATAATTTTATCGGAATCCATTATGTTTACGATAATTGCTATGATGACGTGGCTGTCAGTCTTCAGAGCGGCCAAATCGGAGGTGTCCGTAGTCGTCGAAAGCATCGTAGTGACTTCTGAGTCCATAATTGCGGTAGACGTGGCGTGGTCGGACTTCTTCCTCGTCTTCGCCCATTTGAAGACCCCTGACGCTGGCTCCAGCGCAGCATCGAACTGATATCACAAGCGCCACGCTCAAGACCAACGCCACTATCGTTAGTAAACGCATTTTTCTTTTTATCTGTAAAATAAATGATTCTTTTGTTATTTTTAAAGAAGATTTTTTAAGTGTAGATTTCAGCTTCTTAAATTTTTGAGAATTATATAACATATATTATCCTACTAATATTATAAATGCGAAAGCTTGTGAAGATGGGGCGCGGCTAGTACAACATACTTTATTTCAACTCAAAAGATGCTGAAACTTGAAAGATACCATTGGAAGCATAAAAGATATTTGATATCATAGTATTTTTCAATTTATTACCGCCTTTCTTCGATAATTTAGCAAAGTTCAAAATTATAATATTTTACTATGTTTATTAATTTACTATTGTACAATATTATAATTTTCAATGCTATTGTAGCATTTTCTCATACAATACTATCTTAATAATCTATGTACAAAATAAAACTTCTTTTTAAAATCCCTGTCTGTATGTTACCACTTACTTATTTACTGGCATGACAAATTTAGTATTGACTACATTATACACTACATTGTATTTTATTTAAAAAAATCTTAAAATAACATCTCCTTTATACTCTTTAAAGTAACTCGACAGATATACTCACCCTTCTTACTGAAAGTGCGTCTGCGGTGAAAATGCGTTGATGAAAAATTTCCCGCCATTTTTATACTGCTCCAGCCCAGAGAAAAAATAACAACCTCCCTTTTTTAATATTCCCCTCATTGCTTGTTCTTATCGAGAGGGCGCAATAATTGACAGATTTCAATTATCTTCTAAACCTCAATTGATCTTGTTAGTAGAGCGAAGTAGAGAAAAATTTGCAGGAGATTGATTAAATATTTTATATAAATATAATTTTGTTTGATGTTATTTCTGTACTGTGTAATTTAAAAATAATAAAAAAAAACATACAAATAGATTAGTTCAGAACATGTTTTTTTAACTCGGCTGTTTAACCAAAGACCTAAGCCTAAAGGAAAAAAAAAATTATTATCGGGTTATTTTCGCGGCGTTTTTGGTGATCTGAATTTTATTTTAGCTTATGTGGGAAAGACCTCATATTTATAGAATAATACTTATTAGAAAATATTTAAATTAGTAAGTGATTTGAAAGTTGTCATCTCATTAAAAGATGGGTGTGAATTCTACGGAATTTGAGATTTTTGAAAAACAATTTACTGAACTAGTTGGAGAATTTCAACTTTTAACGGTAAGTTTTTTGTAAAAGTTATAATAATGGAAATGTTTCAAAGGGAACATGAATTGTTAATTGAGGTATAGTCTGATGAATTTTCACGAAACAAACTGTTTACGTAGTATGAAACCCAGTAACTACTTCTCAAATTATTTATATTATACGAGCTCAATGTTACAAAGGATAAATTTGTATGATGTAAATTTGCTGACTGTCGTTAAGCTGTGATATATCGTTGCATATTTTATTTCGTTTGTACTTAGTTTCTTCCATGCTTGACGTGTTAGATTTCTGAATCGCGTCTCAGAGATGCGCTTCGCAAAGAAGCAACCCGCGCAGAAGCAGCCGAAGCCACGCGGGACGTAGCAGAGAAGTGTGCAGCGGACATGCGGGCTAGTGCCGCCGCTGCCACCGCGGGCGCCGCGCAGGCTGCACAAGCGATGCAGGCAGCACAGGATAACCTCGATAGTGTCAAAGTTCAGTTAGATGTGGCGGTATGTGGCCATTAACCATGTAACATGTAATATGTCATTTTAGAATACGAAAATTAAGAATACGCTTACATTGCTGACACATACAGAATTATAATTCATAAATGATATTTATTACAAATATAGTAAGTGGTTTCTAAATAGGTCTTAAAAATTTATGTATAAAAACGGTCTTTAGATTTCGAACGATTGCAACTTTATATTACGCTCTTTAATAAATAAACTAATTGTAACTTCATCAAGACTTTTCGATACATTTTTCCCATAAATTTTAAAGTTGATTTTTATAATTCAACTTTAAATTAATAAACCTATATATAGGATTAGGAAGTAAGTAGGTATACTTTTACTCGAAACCCACCCATAGCCATAGGTACGCATAAATATTTATATTTCATTTTAAAACAATAAATATTCTCTCATTTTATTTTAATAACGAAAGTTTTTGAAACTTTTCTTAAACATTTTCAAAATTCATCTTATTAATTAAGACGTAGCTCTTAAAATGCCAAACTCATTTACTGGAACAGTTAAGAGCATACAAGTATAACATTGCCATAGGAACGTACACGCAGTATATTCGAAGAAAAATGTACTGAGTTGAGTGAGAACATAGCCGTACTTGAGAAAGAACTCCAACAGCTGAGACCTCTTCAGTCTTCCTATATTACCCTGCAACGCCAGTACGTAGAACTACAAGAACAAATACATGCTGCTACCGATGATGCTCGAAGGTAAAAAATAAGAGCGTTTACAAAATTACCCTATTTTCAATTATTCAATTGTTTTAACGAATCACTACTTGGGTGAAAATAAATTATTAAGTTTATATATAATCCTCAATTGTTCGTCCAGTACTATAAGATTACGTAAAATATTGTTTGCCTCAGTTATTCGTAATTAATTGAGTAAGCATTAACTATTACATGTTGTAAAAGTTAACCTTAAAGAAAGCGTAAAATTCCTTACGATTGCGAATGCGCCATTGAAAATTTGGAAGAAAGTTAACTCAATCATTTATACATGCTACTAAAATATATTGTGCACGCTCACGTCAAACGGTTTTTTTACTTTATATAATTCACGTGCGTACAAACATAATACAAATTACTGTTACTATCACCGGTTTAAGAAATTACAAATTATAAAGTGTCACAATATCCGTAGGTATTATCAAAAATGAAAATTGGAATTTTTAATAATAGTTGTGGTAGTAACATAGGTTCCAATTTAAATCAAATAGTACGTTTCGTGTTTGCCGAAGTTTAAGAGAAAAACAGCAATTGTTTTCGGAAAATAGATGCCGTATCGATGTCCTAAAAGGTTGTCTAATTCAAAATCTGGTTACGAGACTACTTAATCTTATATAGGGAGGTAAATCGTTTGGAAAATGACCTACGGCGAGTAGAAAGATGCGCAAACGCAGGGTCGGAACTACGCGAGCGAGCACGCTTGGCCGCTGCAGCGCACGCGAGAGAGAGGCGCCTTACCTCGGCCGAACTACACGATACTACGAGGGAATTGCACATTGCTAATGGTTATTTGATTCTAATGACTTTTATATATGCCTGCATAAATTCTTTTATTCACACACAATTGATACCTAACACTGTTAACACACTTGAACAGTTTATGTTAAATGTGAGAATTGAATATGATTGTGACTATTTCGCACCAACCTCTTAAGGTGGTTGCGAGAAAAAAAAGTAAAATCAATCAAAGAACTATTTAAATATTTGTTTCACATTTTTGCTTATTAAGTACATACTTAAAAGTCTACTCTTCCGCGCGTCAATAAAACTAGTAACCGTGTAGTAACACGGTTACTATAACTCGGTTATTTATAACCGTTGTTTTAACTCCATTTATCCAATAAATTAAATATTATTAATAACACTTGGTATTGTAATTTTTTTGCAGCCGAAATTATGCGCCTGAAAGTCGTTGTAAGTGAACTCCGATGCAGACTCGCTGATGTTGAAGATAAAAGGAACAAAGAGACAAATATACATTTTGATCAAAATATTTTAGAAGAAACTAAAACTGCTTTTGAGACTGAAAGGAGTACAAGTGCGCGTCTCGAGAAAGCGTTACAAGCCGCATTAGCCGACAACGCGGCTTTGGCTGCACAACTGCATCGTGCTGACAATAATTCTCTAGAACCAATGAAGGAGACTTGTAAAACTGAAGAACCACTTTCTACCCACATATGCCCCATTGATTCCTTTCTTGCTGATTAATTGTTTAAGCTAATAAAGACGTGTTGTTGATAGTTACTCTATGTAAGATTTTCTTTTTTGATCGTTAACTAGCTCATACCTACAAGATACTTATTGCATATTGTAATCAATATAAACATACTGAACAGCTTAAATCATCATCAATAAAGTCAATTGCAAAATAAATAAAAAAGTGTAGGCGAACCTGTTTACGTAGCTATCTTCGGGTCTGCGCATATGTTATAAACAGGTTTCCAAATTTGGCATCACAAGTCAAATCTTATATTTTTAAAGGTCATTCTTCCTAACGTGTTAAAATATACGGTGATTAGGATATAAAGCATCTTACACAATAACTTTTATAATGATGTAGGGTAGGTTTATTCTGTTGAAATAGTTCAGTTTATTTTAAATTCAAGAGTCTTGTTTTGTACTTTGCGCGCAAAATAAAGTGCAAGTCGTGCCTATTACGTATAGCTGTAATGCATGTATTGTACTACTTACATAAAACAAGTTCCAAGGAATGTAATGCGGTGCCGTAGATCGTCTAAGACATGACGCCGTAACCATTGATGGCTGGATGTGATACGTAATTGCGTCATAAGATTAACTGTTTTACTCGTTTTGCTAAAGTTTTAAAAATATCTTTTAAGAAGTATACCCATTTTAAGCTTTCAAGGAAATATTCATTTCTTAAAACTGACATTAACTATTACAAAATAAACTAAATTTCGTTACGCAAACAACATTGTTTTCTTAATGTATGCGACATCTGTATTGTATAAGGCATTAAAAAACAGTCCAGATTTATTTTTTTATTTTCCTTAGCGAAATAAACAAAAGACATTAAAAAAAATTCGATATTAGATAGGAGTGCCGAGATATACTTATACATCCTTTTAGCAAGGTTTGCATTGAACTCAAGCAGGAAATACTGCCCAATGCAGAGTGGGCAGTGTTTCCCCACACAGCCAGTAGTGTGGGTGCAGTACATTGTGACGAGGGATTTTCGCAAGGCTTCTCGGCTCCCCACCTGCGCCTGCGGCTGCTTACGCGCCGCGCTACTACTGTGCGCGCGCTCAGTTACTCTGTGATATCACATCTCGCGGTCTCTTCGACCAACGATTTAAAATTTCGAACAAAAAATGAGTCTTCGATAAACAGTCTGTGATATAGTGTTAAGTCTAGTGATAAAAGTGAGGTTTAATTAGTGAAACATATTGGATTTATAAATACAATTCACGTAAGGTTCAACACTGAGTTGTTTTGTTTTAAGTACATATTAATATTGTAATCGCAAATCGGTAGCGTAAATATGCAAAGTATTTTTAAAACAAGGATATTCTTAAATTAATTTATCACGATCATATACAGTAAATTTAAATGATATTTCCATTCAAGATACGAATTATACTTTGCCTTAAGAGAAAGTTGTAGGCAACGAATCTTATGACTTACTTACTCTACACTATTGTTTCACTGTTTCCATTTTCGCGTTAAATTTCTTTCATTTGAACGAGTGGATTGTTGATAAATTATCAAGTACACTTATACCATATAAGGTAAAAAGGCTGTTCCGCCGACGCAATAGATTTAATGTTTATTCGGTGAGTCAGATGGTTGGGGACACAAGGACGGTGAGCTCAATATGTACAACTGTAAACATACATTCAATGGACACATTATTATGTATTATCTATTATTATTTTATCCCTAAGTGTATTTGAATCCATAACACAATTTACAGACTATTGTTTTTCATGTTTTCACGCTGGTTTTATTGTCAGCCAAAACAAATGGATGCTATTATATATTTTACGCTTACTACCTTAATTAATATCACTTTAGGCTTCAAAAAACATAATTTACCACTTATGCACATCATCCTCGAAACAATATCTAAAGTCTTTTAAAGTGCGCATACGCATTAAAGGGTTGAATTTTTAAGTTAAGGACTACCAAAATTGTAACATTTAACTTTGTTTTACTATATAAGTATTGACATCATACGTAGATGGTACCCAGTTATTATGTTTCAGCTGCCAATAGATATGCTTTTAAAGGACCTATTAACTAATTTAATTACATTTTACAATAATAATTGTAGTAATCTTTCCGCGATTAAATATCATTTTACTTCACATATGTATATGTCCCCTATTTTAGAACCCTTTATTTATTATTATTTTTTATTGAGTAAATATTTTACATAGACTACACGTTTTTTGCAACTTTTAAGGGTAATTAATTTATCTATCTTAATTATTATATATAGTGCCTACATATTATCTTACCGATTTTCGTTTACATGTTTACTTTACATCTTAAATTAATTTTCGATACAATATAATAAATATATTTAATTGAAATAGAGTATCCACAAGTTTAATATCTGTATTTCAGAATGATGTTACGAAGAATATTTATGTGCAGTGTGTTGGCCTTATTGAATACCTTAACGACCATACAATGGTGAGTACAAAATACTGACAATTTATGAAATGGCTTTTCATATTAACTTCTCGCGGCGTTTCACTCGCATACATACGTATACTTTAATGATGTTATTATAGATTATTCTATCCCACTATAGCTTGAATATGGCGCAAAAAATACACAATTCATCGTCTGCGCAATTTTCATATTATACTCGTATTCTTATCCACACAACAATTTCATATTCATTTATTGTTACAATTACATCCAGACACAGTAATTAAAATGCATACACAAACGTTATAAATATATGCATATCCAATTTTTCACGAAGAAACAATTCAAAGGGCATAATATTATTTATTATAACATAATATACTATGTCCTTTCCATGACAAAGGACTAATATAATGCCTAATCGTGATTCTACATATTTATAGAGCCATATTATTGTATAAGTATTGTTATTTTCAGTGTGAGTGTATTAGGTCCCCGAATCCTCCGACCACACAGTTCCTACAGGGTATCGATAGCAGGTGGAACTCGAGCACATAACCTGTATGTGGCAGTGGAGGGGAAGAGGGCCACTGGAGAACAATTCACACAGGGGAGAGAAGTTCAGATACCCGCTGCATCGTCCAAACTCATTAATATTGAAGTAAGCGGTTTTATGATGTTTCCTGATTTATATCTCTTTGCGCTACCCGTACACTTATTACACTAACACTACCAAAGGTTAACTGGTAGAAAATGCCATTTAGGCATTAAGTTTGCCTTTGTTATGAAAAGCAATAAAGAATTTTCTATTTATTTATCTAAGTGGCCTAACACAACTTACTTTTCGAACATTTGCAAAAAATAAGTTAAGTAATATTTTTTATGACATTAGTATTAAGCAAGATATTTATTATTATTTTTGTCTAATTTTAAAATACCTAGGAAAATCTAATGTGTGATACGTTAACTATGAAATGAGTAATACATTATAGAGACGAATCGTGACATCACTTGACGACAAATCAATGACTAATTGATACTACATGAAAGGCTATTTTAGTTATTCAATAATTACTTTAGTTTCTATGACATTTAATAAGAATAATAAGAGTATTTAATAGAGCAGTAAAAAATATTTACGTATAAACGTAAGTATTTTTTACTCTTCTAATTTATTCAGCTTTTGAAGTGTATTTTTTGTACCATCAAAAATACAAAGTGAATAAATTATTTAAATTGCATTCGTAAAATCATAATCAGCGTATAATGTAAGAAGACAATGCTATTAATTGTATACTTTAAAAATAGCCAATAAGACTCAAATCAGTGAAAGTAATTCCGGTGTAAGAACAAGGTATTATAATTTAATTAAGCTACATGTTTGTATCTGAAACTAAGTTATTCTAAGAAAGTAACATTTCTTGTAGATCAATGACCCAGGGCCTGGCCGATATAAGTTAGTGGCGAGATCAACATCGGGACCTCAGTTCTCATCTTCAGCGCCCTTGGTATACCAACCTCGCAGTTTTTGTATCTTCGTACAGACCGACAAAAAAGTCTACCAACCAAGTGACACTCTTAATTTCAGAGTTATTGCTTTAGACAAGTAAGTAATAACGTTTTTCTTTGTTCCTTTGTTCAAACAAATGTTGTAATCAACCGATCATAATAATAGTAGCTTTTGTGTTCTATTGACGAATTGTTACTAACGTGGTAAGAGACAATCGAGACAACGATATTATTATACTTTGAATAATTACTTCTTTTTATAACATACCTACCATGGATACGTTTACATCGCTCATAATGTAAAACGAAGCCAAATTGTTTCAATGCCGATCTTCCAATAGAGTCTTGTTCAAAAGAGAGCATGACTCAATTCAAAGAAAAACGTACTCTATTTTTTAAAGTTCAAGAAGAAATAGCGTAAGATTAATAAATACGTAAATAATAGAATCATCCTGTTTTATTCGATTAATTTACATACAAGTTACACTTTAGTTGTGTAACGTTCTGAGCAAACTTTCGTTTTCGATCGGAGCGGTTCTCGCGGCGCGTTCGCACGCATGAGATTGCGTACGATTACAAAGTATTACGAGGCGGTCGTCGACCTGTTGTAGGTACCTGCTGCCGCTGCCGAGCGCCGTGGATGTGAGTATATTGGACACGGGCGGCTCTGCGGTGCGCCAGTGGGCTGCCGTGCCCCTAGACAGAGGGGTCTTCAGCGAGGAGTTTGTGCTCGCTGATGAACCCGCTTTGGGACAATGGACGATACAGGTTAAGTCAATTCTAGAATTATAGATTTGTTGTGATGTAACTGATGATAATGGACGCTTATAAACTTGATTCTGTAATTTGAATACCGTAATGTTGTTTATCTTTATTATGAAGTAGGTGTTACACACCTTACAGATTAAATAATAATTTTATAATAAACTAGCTGCGCACCAGGGCTTCGCTCCCATGGGAATATCGGGATGATAATAGCCTATAACCTTCCTCGATAAATGGGCTATCTAACACTAAAAGAATTTTTCAAATCGGACCAGTAGATTAGCGCGATCAAACAAACAAACAAACTCTTCAGCTTTATAATATTAGTATAGATTTTTTTTGTTACACCAGCATGCATAACTCAAATTATGTATAATGTAAATTCAAACAATTAAAATTAATCCGGATCAATATCAGTAACCTCCACTTTTACGGTAATCGCTACCTCGTACATTCTATCTCAGCGACCTTCATGTGCAAGAGCGTTTACCGACAAGTATGAATATTTCATAACAATTATTTGGTTTAGGTGGAAGTCCGGGGTCAAAAATACTCGAAGCAAATTATGATCGCAGATTATGTTCTGCCCAAGTTTCAAATGAACATGGATATGCCGAAAGAAACATTGTTCAGTGAAGGCGAATTCAATATTAATGTTTCTGCGAAGTAAGTATTAATATTATAAAATATAGAGACAATAGGCATGGAAATAATACCAGAAGTAGACAAAGATGTTATAAGATAGGTAGTCATTAACCAGATTGGTAATAAAAAAGACTTAAATAATAAAGTACCTAAACAAAAGACATAACTTATACGTATGTCAAAATGGACTCGACGAGAGCGTCATTTGCTATAAAATCTTCATTTTGATATTGATTTTAGATCTTACAATAAAATCACAAAATGTTTTCAGGGTCTCTACAATAACTGTTAGCTTGCAAGGCATGACATAATGTTATCTTATGTATTGATTTTATTATATCACCACTTCGTATCGCAAAAGTCGGTGATTGTGTTGGGAAAACGTATTATTGAATAATTATTGTAAAAAATGCAATTGACCTAACTAATATTATTTTAATTAGTAATGAGCTAAAATAGTACATTTTTTAAAAACAATATTTTTAGATATACAAGATCAAATCAAATCGCCACAATCTTTTTACAGACACTTCAATGGCCTCCCAGTTGTAGGCGAACTAACAATATCTGCATACGCAGTATTCTTCTCCAATCTCCTCCAACCGGTATTTTCGACTCCCGCTCGTAAAGTCATCGACTTCAATGGCAGCGCCATTGTTCCCTTTAACTTGAAGACTGACCTCGATCTAGCAGAAGATGCCGCGAGACCACTTGTAGTAGAAGCGGTGTTGGAGGAAAAAGACACTTTAATACGACAAAATATAACTTCAAGGATATTGTTGCTCCGTACGCCGTATCGGTTGAAGATCACAGCGCCCGATTATTTCAAGCCGAGACTTCCTTTTAATGTACAAGTAAGTTAATTTTAATGATTAATTTGTGTAAGTTTGAACATTGTTTTGAACTATTAATATTATATTGTTTAACATTCTTTGATAATCATTAATCAGAAAATTCATAAAACATAAATAACTTTCGTCCCCATCAGTGAAATAGGTCTTAGTATGAATAAAAACTATTATTCTGCAAATAACAGGAGCTACCTCACAAAAACTTCTGTATCCATTTATTTGTAAAATTTATAAGTTCTAGCGAATACCAGAAAAAATAAATATCCAATTGAAATTGTACAGATTGAACTGGTGAACTCGACTGGACACACGCTAGACATCTCAGAAGATGTCACAGTGGAGAGACTGTGGGATGACGGCGCTCCGGTGAACATCACCACACTAGCGCTGAAGAATGGAGTCGCCTTGTATTCCTATACTCCTGATGTTGCACATACTAACTCGACTCTGAATATTGTGGTAAGTTCTTTTAGAACAAATAATACCTTATTTTTTACACATCTAAAATCAGACCTGGTAAGGGTTAAGGTCTGGAGTATTTCTGTAATAGGGTAAATAATTTCAGAATTTTGTATATATGATTTCCTTAATAAAATAAAGAATGCAAGATGTCTACTTATTACTTTTTGTAATTTACACACTATACCCATATACTATTTTTCATTTAAATATCCCAAAATAAATTTGTTACATACCTTATTTACCGAACTTATACCTTTGCAGGTAAAATACAAAGAAGTATCAGAACGCATAGTAAATGTCCAAAAAAGCATGTCATCCGGTGGCCAGTACCTCACGATAGAAATTCTGTCACGTCACACCGCAGTGGACGACAAGATCCACGCCAAGATTGTCGCTACGGAACCCATGGACATCGTGCATTATGCGGTTGTTGGGAGGGGAGATATTGTTGTCTCTAAGACATTAGAGGTGAGTGGCTTTTGGAAGTAAAATCCATAAAATTGATAAAGGATTTAAATACCACCAAAATTTATTTTTATTAATGCTAAATAAAGGTACAGTTTGCTACCCACTTTGAATATGAAAAACAACACTAAATCTAAATTATGAATCTTGTTAGTCTATCAATTTAACATATACCTCGTGCATACATTGTCAGTATTTATATCGGTAATAATAACAGCAATCAAACCTGATGCCATGAAACTGATACCATGCTACGCCTCTGATGTGTTTTAAAATATGAGGGTTATAAGATCATGTCATTATTACCCAATCACGTGTTACATAACAACACCAACTGTTAAATTGTTTTCGAGCTAAACCATCATATGTATGAGGGTTCAGCTCTGAAGCTATCGGGAAAAGATAAGAGGTCCCATCGATGTCCTAAATACTAATCGGAATCGGACCTCACGTGGTACTAATGTGTGGCCCCAAACTGACGTCACTATTTGTAGATAGCGGTGTTGATATTTCTTTGCCCCTTAGCAATACAACTACCAAACAACAATAATCGGAGCCTAACGGCCGGCCTGGTGGATCCTCTCATTTCTTTAAAGCAATAGTACCATCCACAAAAGCAAGGTGCTGCCAGTGATGAGCTAGTCAATTCCTCCACAGCATCTCAATCAGTTGATTTCCTCCACAGCTAAACCCTCCGCTCCGCGCGGTAGATATAACGGTACCGGTAACCGCCGCCATGTCGCCGGGCTGCACGCTGCTCGCGTGGTACCCGCGGGTCGACCCCGCTGACCGGCTGTTAGCTGCAGCTGTGTACGTGCCCAATGATAAACTACTGCAGAATCAGGTTAGTGATACAACATATGTTTCTTAATTTCGTTTTAAAATTTGAAAATTTCTGTTTAGATTAGGAATCACATAACACATACAATTAATACATAATATCTTAATAGATTAAAAAAGAGCAAAAATAATGTTATTATATAATTTAAATGTTATTACACTTATTTTATGTACAACTAGCTGATCCGCGCGGCTTCGCCCCGTAGCGTAATATTATATATATAGCCTATGTTACTCGTGATAATGTAGCTTTCGAGTGGTGAAAGAATTTTTAAAATTGGTCTCCTAGCTTTTGAGTCAAAAACAAACCAACTTTTCCTTTTTTTAATATTAGTGTAGATATATTACGTATAAGATGCTGTAACCCGTTTGCTCTATCCAGGTGTCAGTAACTCCAGTATCATCAAACTCAGTGTTCCGTCCCAATGGGCTGGTAGAGTTCCGCGTGACGGGAGAGCCGGGCTCTCAGGCCGCTCTACTCGGCATCGATGTGAGAGCTCTCACCGCTGGCCTCGCAGATCCGCTAGGAAATGGACTAGATATGCATACGGTAAGGAAAAATATTGAATGAGTTTCGAATATAGAATAATAGATAATAAAGTACCTTTAAACCTACCGTCCTGACGATCTGGTGGAATTCTGCGAGAAGGGAGAGCTGGGCTCTCAAGCCGCTTTGCTCGGTATTTTTGTGAGAGCTCTCACCGAGCCTTACAGACCCGCTAGGAAATGGATATGCAAACGGTAAGCAAAGAGATAGATGTGTTTAGATTAGAACATTGAAGAACAATAGTACCATGTACCTTCAGGTTCCACCCTTTTTCCTAACCTGGTTGAATTTCAAGTGACGGGAAATCTGGGATCGCAGGTCTCTTAACTCGGTAGACGTACGAGAACCATTGCTGCTAGGCTCACTGTAAGGAAGATTTTAGCACAAATACAAATAAAAACTGCGTCACCAAGCTTAATATTATGTCATATCAATTTTATTAGGCTGGGCCGCTTGACCCGCTGTAGATTCTCTAGTATATAAATACGGTAAACACTGTTACTATAGTCTATATTTAATTTTTATAGTCTATAGTTAAGTTTTATAGCGGTAACAATTTGGTAGAATTTCCCGTGACTGAAGAGTGGGGTCATCAGTCACTTTACTCAGCATATCTAATCCGAATAGCTGTAAAGCTTGATGACCTACTAAAATTGCTGAATATAAATAGGTAAGAATTGCCAAAAACTAGAGAATTTTACTTCACTACGGTACTATAAAGCTAAAGCTAAAGCTTTCCAATCATGCTGTTATAGTAAACTAAACTCTCACTCCAGTTTAAACTAAAAGACATTTACGAAATATTTTGTGAAATTAATTATTTCATATCAAATGCTCCTCTAAAATTTAAATCTCATATTTGATTATAATTTTAGATCGAACGTGAAGTGGAGAGTTTCATTGGACTTAAGCATTCGATCTTCAAAAATGAGGACAGGTTACCAGGAATGGGTTTGGACTTGGGCGGTCGCACTACTGCCGATGTTTTCTATGTAAGTACAAGTTAACTTTATTTACAAAAGTTATATTTATTTTTAAATAATATATAAGAGATTTTTTAAGTAAAATAAAACGCTAATCTTAATATTTATAAAATATTTTGACGTGTTCGTTTTCTATATGATTTTTCATTATACTTTTCAGAATTCTGGTGTGGTCATTTTGACAGATGGATTCATAGTAAATAATGTTCAAGGTAAATGCATTTCTATTTATAGACTACACATTGCAAATGAAAATAATATGAAAATAAATATTGCATAAGAGTCATCGCAGTTGTTTGTTTAAAAGTTCTAAAGACATAGTCTATTTTTTTCATAAAATTGTCACATTACACCCCTGCTATATATCATGATCCGTATGTTGAACACAGCCGCATTTTTTGTATAATACGCCTTTATTTTACTAAAAGTAAATACCAATACTGTACATACCTACTTCAAATCAATATCCATAACTTGACGTATAATTTCATATGTTCAGAAGAATCAACCCCAGAGACGGGCACTCGTGCGCCGAGCGCGGGCCCGTACGCGTTCAGCCGCGTGCCGGCGCCGCCCTCGCCGCGCTACTACCTCACACACGCCGCGCGCGACGCGTGGATGTTCAACAACGTGTCTGTTGGGTGAGTGCTACTAGCGTGTACACATATATGATAGGGTGTATCCGGCAGTGAATGCAGTTTCCTTTGAGTCAAAATGTAATTGCTTATGTACTATTCATGCGACAATAGCACACCTGTGTTAGGTAAGTAGCTAGAACGGCACTCATAACATAAGGGTGCGAGTTCGTACGCGTTCAGACGCGTGCCACCCTGCCGCCCTCACCGCCCTACTACCTCACCAACACCGCACGTGACACGTATTTACAGGTACATATCTACACTAATAGTATAAAGGGTAAAACTTTGTTTGGTTGTAATGAATAAGCTCCAAGACTACTGGACCAATTTTAAAAATTCTTGCACGGATTCAGTTAAACTACTATGAATTACTATTATACTTTATTTTACCTTTTCATATAAATGGAACATAATGTTAAATTTGTTTCAGTGATGATGGTAAAGGTTCACGAGAGGGTTGGTCTCCTCTGACCCCCGGCAGTTGGTCCGTAGGAGCATTTGCTGTTCATCCTACCTTAGGCCTCGGCATCGCATCTCCGCAACAATTTACTACCACTGTGCCATTAATAATAACAGCTGAACTCCCAGAGACCTTACAAAGAGGAGAAAGTCTAGCGGCTGTCGTCACATTGAAGAGTTCCTTATCTGTGGACACGTCCATTATAATCACTTTCCACAACTCTGACCAATACTTCGAATTCGAACCTTTGGAAAACACGATCGATTCGACCAAAAGTGAGTGAAATCCATTTTTACCATAAATGCTAAACCTTAATTTAAAAAAGAATTTAAAATATCAAAAAATATAATTAAATGTCCCAAAAACCAAAAATACATGAAAACTAAAATATATTGTATATACTATAATGTAGACGTCAAAATTGATTAACAAGAACAAGTTTCAAGATTTCCTATTCCGAAAATTACTATTGTACAAAGAAATCGAATTATCATCTTCTCAGAAATCGAATTATTCCGTCGCCTGCGCGTGACGGTGCCGGCGCACGGCTCGGCCAGCACCGCGTTCCTGGTGAGCGTGGTGCGCGTCGGAGAAGCGCCCGTCATCGTCGAAGCCACCGGGAACGGCGTGTCGGCCTCGCTCTTCCGGACCATCAATGTTAAGGTAAACTTTATATACTTAACATGTACTTATACAATATAAGTCACTCATCACTAACCTATACCTGACCTATTAATATTATTACCAAAGCACCAGCTTAAATTGCGAACTGGGTCGTTATTATACTGATAACACATACAGTTATATTAAGTAGTAACACCATGCATGATGCGCACACTAATTTAGAAATTATACCAAAATGTTTGTGTGAGTGTCGTTTAGAGCTAGTAAGCATTAGGTCCAATTTGTAAACCAAATAAAAAACACATTTTACAATACAGTCAAAACTACCCTCAAATAATACTGTACTGAAAAGATAAAAAAAAATAAACAACAAACACTTAAAAAATATTAAATATATAACAAAACTGCTGTTCATTTTTCATTTTATTTCATACCATCCGCCATTTATTCAATGAGAAAATAATGCTTCAACAGGATGGTTACGAAGAGGAAGTCTGGTCGTGGTCCCTCCTGGACGCCCGACGCGGAGTGGCGCGCGCCAACGTCACGTTATCCCCTGCGCTCGGAACACGTGTCAATGCCGTGTCGTTGGAAGCCACTGGAGATCTGATGGCCAACTCCTTCCGCAGTATGAAGGCTATACCAACTGTAGCTGCGGATGCCTTCTATGCGTTACGGCCGATGGCTAGAGCTTGCATCTTGTTGGACTACCTTCAGGTTTGTTATTATATTATGTCTTCGTCCTTGGCACTTCTGTAGCTGCTGGAGTCCTGAAGGCCGCCTACTTCTACTTTTGTGGTAGGGTAAAAGTTTACGTCTGATGACTAAAACACGGATACTGGACTACCTTCAGGTATATTTTTGTAGCTTTCGTGATATGTTATGTATTTGTGTTAATGCTATATTAGTCTAGACTGCTGGAAACATTAGAACTCGCTTCGTGATACTAACTTGTTGGACTATTTTTTAGTATTCTTTTTTATTTTAGGTAACTGAACAGGGAGATGAAATTACGATTTCAAAGGAAGCGCGGGCGCAAGCTTCATTTGGCTACCAGAGATTAATGGCTTTTCGAAGAAGCGACGGATCGTTTTCACAAGAAACCGGCGAAGATGCCGAATCTGATGTTTGGTGAGTAGAAAATGCATTTTTGGAAATTATTAAAAAAAAAACATTTATCTATTGAATAAAGAGACATGAAAGTTAAGGTACCCTACATTGTTAATCGGAGGGTAGTTCCCCCTTGCAATTCTAAAAATTAGATTGTATAGCATAAACTTTGTATTATAGGATGACAGCAACAGCAGCGCGCTGGCTGTCCCGGTCGGGGCGCTACGTGGAAGTGTCCCCCGACGCGGCGAGCGGCGCCGCGCGCTGGCTGGCGGCGGCGCAGGCGGCGGACGGCAGCTGGACCGCGCCGCCTGTGAGCAAACGCAACGCGCCCGCGCTCGGCACGTACCCGCTCACTGCGCATGCGCTACTCGCTCTACTCGATACTAAGGTATGGTCATATTCAACTACAGAAACACCGCTGTTGTCCCACTCAGGACGTTACAGGAACGTATCGCGCCCGCTTTGGGGGAGTCCCCAATGAGGCTTATTAGTTCCCTTGTATTGCAATACTTATGTGTCTTACAGTATACACAATGATTTTTTCTGAAAAATAATATTTTGTGACATACTTTTATTTAAAATCTATGACAAACTTATCGTTAAATATTTTTACAGGGCAGCGAAGTCCTCTACAAGAACGCAATCAGCAAAGCGGTGGACTACGTGGCGCGGCACCTCACGGACGAGCTGGACGCGTTCCCGCTCGCA
>LQNK01000290.1:38840-75110 GCA_001586405.1 Phoebis sennae | reverse complement strand
AAATAAATATGTTTTTAATGATTTGACCGAGGCTAAATGTTATTTGTTAGGCCGTTTTCAATATTCTATCTATCCCTTGTTTTGCTTACTAAAGTCAGGCAAATCTATCTATTTGCATTTACTTTGATTTCAATATGCCGTCGACGGATACGTTTGCTATGACTTTTGTCTATCTATTGTCATATAATTTGACATAACAATCTATCCATAATCATTGATACATTATTGAAAATGGCCGTAAATGACATTTGATTGTCAAAAGTCATAACAAAGGCTATCCGTCGACAGCATATTGAAATCAAAGTAAGTGCAAATAGATAGATTATGACTTTTGACAATCAAATGTCATTTAATCTGAGATTACAATCTATCCATAATCTTTGATACATTATTGAAAACGGCCGTTAGTGTTTTTTATCGTCGCGACCTATCTTTGTTTCTATCCTGCGTTTCTATAGAGAGATAAAAAAATATGCAATAAACTAAATTACATTCTCTTAACTTTATTAATTTAATCTTGATAATATTTAGTTTTTCGTGTTTTTTTTTCAGTACCTCCTAACCTCAGGAATGGATTCGTCCATCAAGCTATGGGAGCTAGCTAGTAGCCGATGCCTCATACAATATACCGGCGCCGGTACCACTGGTTAGTAGTAATTATTTAACGTGTCCTTTGATTTTGATATTTTATTAAAATTATTGAAATGTCTTTATTTTTGCTTATTATTTCAGTATTTATAATATTTATTTTCTTAGTATTAGCAGTTGCTAGTTAGTAATCTATGGTAATATCGATTCCTACCTAAATGTATTGCATTGTGAGATATTAAACCTCGTGTATTTAATTAATTGCGACTATGTGACCATTCGAAATAATTACCTCCTCCTTTTTTTTGAAAGTCGGTTAAAAAGGTTATAGCATCACAACAACTTATAGAAGGAAACATAAAACAAGTAAACCTTAAATAAGACCTTAATGCAAACGGACGGCCTTAAAAAGCAATCTATTTCAGACAACCTGGCGGGAAAGAATATTTTAGTGTTGAATAGAGAATTATTGAAACAATTCTAATTAAATTTTATTTTCTCTCACTTCACATCCAATTAAATTATACTTTTCTTTAGGCAAGCAAGAGCACCACGCGCAAGCGATATTCAATCACACCGAAGACTACGTGATGTTCCCGGACGAAGCGACCACTTCACTGTGCACTTGGCACTCGCGCAGTGCCAGCAGGTGCCAACTGATGTCGTTGGGTCATAACGGTGCAGTACGGTTAGTATACAGACAGACAGTAGGACGGACAAACAGACAGACACACGAATAAAGCGACCACGTCACTGTGCACTTGGCACTCGCGCAGTGCTAGCAGGTGCCAACTGATGTCGTTGGGTCATAATGGCGCTGTACGGTAGGTATACAGACAGACAGTAGGACGGACAAACAGACAGACACGCGAATAAAGTGACCACGTGCACTTGGCACTTGCGCAGTGCTAGCAGGTGCCAACTGAGGTCTTTGGGACATAATGGCGCTGTACGGTGAGTGTACAGACAGACAAACAGACAGACACGCGAATAAAGTGACCACGTCACTTTGCACTTGGCACTCGCGCAGTGCTAGCAGGTGCCAACTGATGTCTTTGGGACATAATGGCGCTGTACGGTGAGTGTACAGACAGACATACAGACACACAACACACTAATAAAGCGACCACGTCACTGTGCACTTGGCACTCGCGCAGTGCCAGCAGGTGCCAACTGATGTCGTTGGGACATAATGGCGCT
This sequence comes from Phoebis sennae, assembly GCA_001586405.1. NCBI lineage: Eukaryota > Metazoa > Arthropoda > Insecta > Lepidoptera > Pieridae > Phoebis > Phoebis sennae. The sequence continues at coordinate 73,322 of LQNK01000290.1, read as the reverse complement.
GTACGGTGAGTGTACAGACAGACAAACAGACACACAACACACGACCAGTAAGTACGGACAAACATACATATAGACAGACAAACATTCAGACACAGACAGACACACAACACACGACCAAAACGACTACGTCACTCTTGTACACAACAGAGATGTCCGATAAGTATATACACGGACATATATACAAATAGACAGACACACATTCAGACACATAGCCAGACATAGACAGATGAAGCGATGCCACTTTGTACTTGGCATTCACGTAAGAATAGGTGTTTACTGATGTCTTTGGGACATAATGGCGCTATTCGGTAGGTATACAGACAGACGGCAGACGGACGGTCGTACGAACATATAGACACATACACATATGGACGGACACACATACAAAGCCACTTCCTTTTCTACTTGGCATTCTAGTGTGAGTAAGTGCTAACTGATGTGACTTGATCACATTGGTTTTGTACGGTAAGTATACAGACAGACAAACAGACAGACTCAACACGCGAATAAAGCAACCACGTCACTCTTGTACACAATGGTGCCGTACAGTTAGTTACAAAGACATACATACACATACTGACACAGTCATACTGTTAGATACACATACATACAAATTTCCCTTTTTTCTTGGCATCCGCTTAGTGCAACAAGTGCTAATTGATGTCACTTGAACACATTCATGTGCGGTAATTGGATACAGACATACAGAAATAATATAATACATAAATATGTCACACAGACATACACACGAACAAATACAGAAATAAAAAAATCAGACGGAATTAAGGAAGTCAGTTCTAACATTTTAACTTTCACTTTGACTTCAGTTTTTGACTTTGACTTTGACCTAAGTAAGACTTTGACACAGTGATATTGACTGTGACCTAAGTAAGATTTTGACACAGTGTAAATGAATAAATAATATGTTGAATATTCCCACTTTTTTATGAATATTAGTTTATTCTATTTTTTTATTACGTCCATATTTATTTATTAATATTTTTGAATATCTATACTAATATTACAAAGCTGAAGAGTTTGTTTGTTTGTTTGAACGCGCTAATCTCAGAAACTACTGGTCCGATTTGAAAAATTGGGTTAGTGTTAGATAGCCCATTTATCGAGGAAGGCTATAGGCTATATATCATCCCGATATTACGGGAGAGAAGCCCTGGTGCGCAGCTAGTTATAAATACATTTGAACAATTATTTATATATTTTACTAGCTGATCCGCGCGGCTTCGCTCCCGTAGCATAATGTTATAGTTTTCCCCGTTTTTTTCACATTTTCCATTATTTCTTCGCTCCTAATAGTTGCAGCGTGATGTTATATAGCCTAAAGCCTTCCTCGATAAATGGTCTAATCAACACAAAAATAATTTTTCAATTCGAACCAGTAGTTTCTGAGATTAGCGCGTAGAAACAAACAAACAAACAAACTCTTCAGCATTATAATATTAGTAAATATTTAATTAAAACGATTATTTATTTAATATTATTTTTCAGATATATCGTACATTCCGGTACTGCGCCAGCTTTCTTGACTTGTAGTGATGACTACAGAGCTCGATTTTGGTATAGACGTAATACGCATTAAATAAATGTATCGATTTTGATGGAGTTGTTTCAATTTGATAGATCCCTATGTTTAGATTTAAGGCTTGTATTGAATTAGGCGTTGTTTTCTTTGAAGGCTCAGATTAATCTACACTAATATTATAAGAGGAAAATTTTGTTCGTTTGTTTGTAATGAATAGGTTCAAAAAATACTGATCGAATCGATTTTAATAGTTCTTTCACCATTCGAAATGTACATTATCCACGAGTAATATAGGCTATATATATAACATTGTGCTACGGGAGCGAAGCCGCGCAGATCAGCTAGTTCAAAATAAAATGGGATAAAAGAAACAAAAAAAAATTCGTGAAAATATAATATATTTCAGCACACATACAAAAATATATCACACAAACAAAAGTATACAAAGGAAGCTGAATAAAACAAGAAAATACAACAATGTAATATTTTTAACATAAAATATATGTATAGTTTTAAATCAGTAGCAAAGATTGGGAGCCGAGCATTGCACGATTGGGCCAAGCTCGCACCGGTGTAATTACCACCCCCGAGCAGAAGACCGGCGTGAAGCAGTATTGCACTGTGTTTCGTACAGTGAGCGGGTGCTCGGCCTATAATCCTTCCATTCCTCTCCCATCCTGTTCTACTCCCCTCCCAACTTCCTATCATTAATCCTCTCCTTATCCCCTCCCCTACCTTTAACGGCCGTTTTCAATATTCTATCTATCCCTTGTTTTGCTTACTAAAGTCAGACAAATCTAATTTGCACTTACTTTGATTTCAATATCCTAAAGACGGATCCATTTGCTATGACTTTTGTCTATCTATTGTCATATAATCTGACGTAATCTATCCATAATCATTGATACATTATTGAAAATGGCCGTAAGCCGGCAAGGCATCTGCGACTTTTCATGTTGTAGATGTTCATGGGCTGCGGTCAGTCACTTAACATCAGGTGAACCGCATGCCCCGCTTGCCTGCTATAACATAAAAAAAGCAGTTATCACAATTTCGAGGTAGAATATGATGCTAAGTGCATGGCCTTTTCATTATAGGTCTTATTAATATAGAAATAAAAAGAAAGAAAGAAAGATTTATTTAAGAACCACGCAGAATAAGAAACAATAACTTAATAACAAACAAGTAGCAGTGTGGCGTTGAAAGGGAAACTGCTCAGCGTATGCTGCTCCTACGCTAGTTACAGCGCTGATTTTCAGCAGCTCCTATATAAGTAATATAAGGTAATTTTAAGTCATAAATGTACGTATAATGAATAGATTTTTCTTTCTTTCTTTCGTATCGTATTAGACTACTTTGGGGCTTTTTTGAAATGTGAAGAGAAAGACTATTAAAAAGCAACGTAAATTGCATACTCGCATACTTTTATTCTAAACTGCTTACGCAAACTTTTAAATTAAATAAATCTGAAAATACTTGACGTTCGAGCAAAGAAATCTATATATATATACGTGATGTAAAAACTCCTTTTTACGAAAATTTCGTGGACGCAGGAGCATAAAATTTGGCACACTTATAGTTTATCTGTAGGAGAAGTGCGATCTGCTAATATTTTTCAATAATAATGCTTATAAAGTACATTAAATCAATAAATAAAACATTACACAAACCTCCATGCATTTCACACACACATTTATACACAAGTTTTTGTAGTGGTCAAATTGTTTCTATTGTTTTTCATTTTGTCCATAGGGCATAGACATAGAGTACTGACATAAACATAGATTAATTTTAAATTTAAATTTATTATGGTCGAATTTCGACTACTGGGCGACCGCTAGTAAGTGTAATTCGACCGACCAAAAGATTTTATGATTAGATATATTAATGTGACAGAAATTCATACACCCGTATTCTAATACGTACCTCGAGCATTCCTCGACTTCAATCAACCTCTGTCAACGAAAATTTACATTCTGAGTCGGAACTACTATCTCACGTCCACTCACGTTATGAAAACTTCTGAGAAGAAAATTTAACACCTCCATTCGTGTGATCTATTTATTATAATATTATAAAAACAATTTAACGTCTATAATTTTAATGGTCGTGTATGCACGCTTAGGTTGGCAATTTCGCCTAAACATCTTATTTTTAAGAGCGGTATTATACACTGTGTTATTGTCAACTGTTGTGTATGCCTAATAAAATAAATAAATTATATTTTTATGTTATGAATTTTCGATTGAAATTCGTCATACGTCATATTTGACGTAACCTGAGTGGAAGTAAAATTAAGGTAACTTCTTAGAATATGGGTCTACCACTAACCTGGCTATATAATTCAACGGAGGACTCTCCCTTCAGCTGGTGTCCTGTGAGGTAAGTGTTGTGACTGCTCGCAATGTAGTATTGGCTGAGAGGACCAGACATTTCTTTGATGAGCTCCTTTGATTGGTCCACGTCGGGAGGTTTCCTGTTTAAATACAGCAATAGTATATAGTAAAGGTATTAATATATATTATTTATACATAAAATATATTATTTTTATTATTTATTTATTTATTTTTTATATACTTCATGATGTTTCCGGAGTTCTATATGTTCTACCCGTGCACTTACTACACTACCAAAGGTTAACTGGTAGAAAATGCCATTTAGGCATTAAGTTCGCCTTTGTTATAAAAAAAGCAATAAAGAATTTTCTATCTATCTATCAATATGGAGGTATACTAAAGTTTTTAATACTAAGGGCCATTTTTATTATTAGGAAGGTATATATGTTTTGATAAAAAACGTTAGTACTCAATCAGGAATTAAAAAGAAAGGTTTATAAATAGGTTAGGTTAGGTTTAATAATATAAAAAACGTCCTATTTATAAACCTTTCTTTTAAGTCCTTACAAATATTTTAGTACTTGTAAGCAATCCCGCTCTTTTAAAAGAAAATGAAGATTTGTTGCGCATATTCGTAATTTTTATAATTAAAAAATGGCGGAAACGCTTAAAATAATACGGCCTTTATTTACGAAAATTAACTTTTTTAATGATTGATTCGCATTAAAACTTAATAAAACTTCGGAAATAAAAAAAAAACAAAAATGAAATCTAAAATTAAATTTTAACATTGTGTACGTAACTCTTAATAACTGTATTTAAGATTAGCGTGAAATAAGGTTTTTTGCTGTTTTCTTGTTGTTTCTTATTTATGTTTAAAACAAAAAGAAGTAAATTGCGTCTGATCATCAGTGACGACACTTAGGTTATGGCTGAAAATCAGCGTGTCAAGTGGAAAGCTTGATACATTGTGCATAGTCTGTAAACTTTTTGCTGTACACAATATTCATAGATATATTTTGTTATATATTTATTGTGAGAACTTATTGTACTTGTGTTACAGTGAAGAAATATTTTCTCTCTCTCTCTCTTAAAAATAACCATAGTACTGTAGTAACATTTTATTTTATTGTAATTGACTAGCTTTAAGCGTACTATTGTACCTACAAAGTGAATAAATAAATGAAATGAAATGAAACATACCCTAAGAAGTTTCCAGCCCTCCGTTGCTCGGGTACAAACGCGTAGTTATCCTTGTCTGAGAGGAATCTTACGAAGCCCTCGAAAGACAGACAGTTGTCTGCCCGAAGAGTTGGATCTGGTTCATGCCTCTGTTGAAAACAAATAGTTATAAGAAATACTGTGTGTCAATATACTTGAGTGAGACCAAGTCACGTATCTTTACTAATATTATAAAGCTGAAGAGCTTGTTTGTTTGAAAACGCTAATCTCAGGAACTACTGGTCCGATTCAAAATTTTCAAATTCAAAATTCCGTCAACTACCCACTTGTCATTTATAAAAAAAAATTAGTGTTAGAAAGCCCATTTATCGAGGAAGGGTATAGGCTATATATCATCCCGATATTCCCACATAAGCGAAGTCCTGGGGCGCAGCTAGTAATGAATAAAAATAAAAAGCCTTTAATTTCCCGTATTGTTACATTTTTCTTTTTTTTGTATACAATTATATAAAGAGTTATAGCTAGCGTTTCATTTGTTCACAGGACATTCAGAATATGTACCTAAACTCATAAAAAATAATGAAAAGGGTCGGCGAGGCTTTGTTAATTTAATATGATTTATTTATTGTCCACCGGTCTTCAAACCCGGGACCTCTCGGTTAATACGCACGCTATAACCACTGAACCAAAACCATACCTGTATAATATCCTTCAATTGTTGTTCAGTTTTAGGCTCATTTTGTCTCGTTTCACAGAACTTCCCCAGCGTAGGTAGGGATAGTACTCGGCCACTTAAATCTGTGTTTGCCCCTGTAAAGATTAATAAATAAATAATTCTATTGACCCGATTGGTGCAGTGGTGTGCATTGGTCTATAGCGCCGCAGTGGATTCGATCTCCACGAGTACAAAATTATGATGTGATGATCACTGTCATTTTCTACTGTCTGGGTGTTAATTTATCTATAGTATGTATGTACTTACAAAAAAAAGTATGTTTAAGTATGTCTATCAGTTGTCTTGTTTCCATAGTACAAGCTTTGCTTAGTTTGGGACTAGATGGCGTTGTGTTAAATCTCCAGGAATATTTATTTATTTATTCGGGGACATTGAACACTACGGAATGTCCCAAAGTAGATGTAAATATACAATTAGGAGTATTTCATTCATTCATTGTTTTGTTTAGTTAATAGACAGTTTTGGTAATCACTATGCTTTCCTTTCTAGATGCAAAACTTGCCATCAATGGTAAAAAGACGGAAATTTGGATAAAACAAAAATAAACATTCCTGAATATTTAACACAACGCATCTAGTCCGAAACTAAGAATAAAGCACTAATGAGTGATAAGGCCATCTTTTACACAGTTTTTGTTTTAAGTGTATTGTGTTTTTTGTATATATATAGTGCAATAAAGAGTTTAAATAAAAAAAAAATCATACTTACCAGGTAAAGCCGCAGCCGCAAGAACGTCGAAGGCTTTTTTCCGTCCCGCCTTGTCGCTTGGTGGTTCCAGGTCTAACGATCCATTTCTTGTTAGAAGACCTGGAAACAGATATACAAATAAAATATCGTTTTATTTGTAGTAACAATAAGTATAAAATAGTATTTTCTTGTGTTTGTTTTAATGTGAGTACTTTCCATATTAATCAAAATACTTTATAAAGGATTTTAAATGCGGTTAATTATACATTATTATTAACCCGATTAAAAAATTTAAAACCCCATGTCAAGCATACCGAGAAACGAGGACACTGTAAGTCAATATTGCAATAATCCGAGCCAATTTTCCAAATACCATCTTCGGGGAAATAAGTTTTGAAACACTCATGAAGATAACTGTCATCTCAGTCACCCGTGACCACGCTCTCTGTAAAGTGCTCGAAACGTCGGGTTAATAATAATGTGTAATAAACAACGTTTAACATCCCTTAAAAAGTAATTTATTAAAGTACAAAATAATAATAAATCACTTGACTTTTAACGCTATGCCTTCTAGTCCCAAACTAAGCGAAGCTTGATGTGTTGGTCGACATTTGGATTTCTTATTTGTTTTTTTTTTTATCACACTACTGAAATTAAAACTATTTATATCTTTATCATTATTAATTATTGATTTATTTTTATCATAAGATTTTTTATTTCGTTTTCTTAGACGGAACAATAACATTTAATTAAATTTCACATTTTTTTATTTTGAATTACTTTATTTTATAACTCACCAGTTCTAAACACGGTTTTGTTCCTAAACAGTTCGGGTGAGCTTCGGCTCTTCTCGGCTCCTAGAAAAGGACAACGCGCGCGTGGCACGGCCAGCTGTTCGAATACGTCCCGTAGTTCTGAACGCATGACCAGACTGTAATATTAAAAAATAATAATAAATTCAAAATAAATAAATCATTTGTTTTAAGTAAGTTTTTACAAAAAAATATATGATGTGATGTTATTAAAAATTATATTTTATGGCGGTGATCACTTCCCATCAAGTGACCCGCCCGCTCGTTTGCCTGCTTGGCGATAAAAAAAAAATAAAAAATTATATCGCTCAGGTTCCTGAGATAGTGTAAACTGTTTTTCAGGATTCTATGCTTTCCATTTTCATCACTATTTATAAAAAATTGTAAAAAATTACAAAAAGTTGTGAAAGAGCGGAAAAAAAAAGTTCATGTTTAGGTACATGTTCTGAATGTCCTGTAAACAAATGAAGCGCTAGCTATGTAACACCTTATAAATATATTATCTACAAAGAAAATACATACCTAAAACTTCTAAACAGCGCGACAAAATCCATGAAATCAAGTTGTGTTTCATATCCAACAGACCCCGTTCGTAAATGTTTCATGTTCTCCCAGAATCGCTCACTCGTTTCTAATCTTCTTAAACTATGGAAATAAGTGAAAATTCATTAATTGTATTTACCAGATATTATTACCCGTATTTACTCGGTAAAAATTGTTACAAAAAGGTTATGTTGATATTGTTAAATTTGAATCATTATTAAAATTTAAGTAAGTGTTCATAATATTATATGTACTGGTATTCGTTGATATACAGGGTGTCCCGTAATGAGTGAAGCATCTCTTGGGAGATGATAGCTGAGCTAGTAATCTCTCAAAAATCTCTAATATATGTTATACGAAAATATCACCATTTATGAGATATTGAGGATATTTTACTTTTTCAAAAATCTTGTCCTTTCCTCATGATTTACATTATAGCGGTTGTAATTTTCATTTGGTTATAAAAACACAATCACTCATTACGGGACATTAGACTAGATATTGACTACAAGTAACTAAAAGGCTTTAAAATCATGCAAAAATCTTGTCAGGGTGTAAGTTTCCTTAGTAATATAATTTTTTTTTAGATTTAACAAATGTAATAATTGCAGATTTAAATGGGAATTATAAATTTATTAATTTAATTAATGTAAATTTATAATAAAAACCATATTTGATAAACATTGTAACGTTTTAAAGGCCGATTTGGAAAGAAAAAAATCTTGACCTTCACTTTGCCTGTATACCATGCAAGGGCTTGTTCAGAGCGAACCTCTACAAAATGGCGTCTCACCTACTCCTATTAGGCGAATTGGAGGTCAGGCTGGTGGCTGTCAGGCTGCTGTGCCGTGGACCACATGGGGTGTGGTGGCTGGAAGCAGCTGAATATGAACTGTAATAAATAAAATAAAATAAATATAAAATAAATAAATAAATATCTATATAGCCTTCCTTGATAAATGAGCTATCTAAAACTAAAAATTTTTTTGAATCGGACCAGTAAGTAGTTCCTGAGATTAGCGCGTTCAAACGAACAAACTTTTCAGCTTTATAATATTAGCATAGATTAAATAAAATATTTTTTTTTTATTCCATGACTTTTAACACAACGCCATCTAGCCCTAAACTAAGCAAAGCTTGTACTAAGGAAACAAGATAACTGATAGACATACTTAAACATACTTTTTTTTTGTAAACACATACTATAGTTTGATAAACACCTAGACAGTAGAATATTACAATGTTCATCACCTTATAAATTTCTATTCGTGGGGAACGAACCCACACCCTCCGGCGCAAGAGACCATTGTATCCATTGCGCCAATCGGGTCGTCAATAATAAATAATTTTGGAATATCATCTTAAAAATTCTCTTTTTTACTTGTAATATTTGTAAGACTTTAATTTATAATCATTGGCTCTTAATGTTGTATTTAGATAATAAGGATCGTTATTTGTTATAAGATGTATAGTAACAAATAAAAAAATAAAAAAAAAACAAGTAAAAACGGGACGTGTAGTCTGTATCTCATAAACCATGACAGCTAAAAGTCTGAAATTTTCACAATGTGAAATACATTTCAATGTAACAAGAAATATCAAAAAACTTAATATTTAGTTTTTTAAGGGGAGTCTGGTTCAGAACTCTGCATGCACGAGTCCGATTTGCACTGTTTTTAATTTTATATATTTTTTTTGTTTCAATTGTGTATGTAATCTTTCTATGCAAATGTCACTTATTATATGCCATTAAAGTCCTAAAAACAGTGCGTTCTGTATCTGGGTGTATTGATGCCGTTTGCGTGTTGTGATGCTCCAACGTCTTATTGACGTCACGACCCCTCTACCCTCACTTTGCTAATAGTAGTTATGACTAGTTGATTTGCTATCAACTGACTACTTCTATTGGCCAGTTGTCTAGAATCACAGTACATTCCTATTTCGTTCTATATAATTTTACAAAGCCCTCTTATTCTAAAAATATTTGTACTAATTGTATTCCATAGTTTCACCCAAGTATATTTTGCGTTTCCGTAGAATTTCCGGGATAAAAGTACCCTATTTGTCTCCTGGTTTTTAACTACCACACTGATTTTCAGCCAAAACGGTTCAGCCGTTTTTTAGTTATAAGTAGTGTAACCAGGTAACACGTCTTTCGCTAAATCTATTTCGCAGGCAAGAATTAGATGTTGGTCATAATATACTATAATGATTTGATTTTTTGTTTGTTTGTTTGATGAATTGATGGCTCCAAAACTACTGGTCGGTTTTGGATTAAATTTACGTACTGATTATTTAAAACACGAGGAAGGATAGTTTTTATCCCAAAAATCCTACGGTAACGGAAGATATACGTAAGTAGACGGAAAAAAACGGAAGATATAGGTAAGTACAAACACGGAGGTCAGATAGTGTAAAATAAACCTCGTTTAAAATCTATTAAAAAAGTATTTTTTATTCAAACTGGAAAATCCATAAAATACTAAGATTACCTATGTCGGGGTGAACTATGAAACGTCTCCTCCTCACTTCTGGTTCCAGAAGTGCTGTAACTCCTGGGGGAACCCTTCAGCTCTGATGTAGACCTGTTCTTTCTGAACCTGATGCCACTTCTGCTGGATTCCGAGTCGAATTTGATGGGCGTGGAGTGACAGGAACTGCCATAAATGGACTCTCTGCCGCCGAATATCTATAATTAATAAAAAAAATAAATCTTTATTTCCACAAAATTTCAATACATTATAATCAGTTAATCACTATATAATAACATTCGAATTTGTACCTTAGGACACTAAATGTTAAACTCTGAATGAATGAATGAAATTAATGAAAAATTCTTTATTACACTTATTAATACACGAAGATACATTGAGTAGAAAAAGAATAGTAGGCGGTCTTATCGCTACGAGCGATTTCTTACAGACAACCGGAGAGTAAAGGAAACTCTGCAGACCTGAGCTTGTGTCGTTGGCCTGCATTCCCTTCTACGTCACAGAAAAGGTAAGATACCATACTATAATTATATAATTTACTTTTATTATTATTACTTTTATTTATAACATAGATTTTTTATTATATAATACGAATTAAACCGTAATTAATATCTTTGAATATAAAACAGTATGGAACCTGTGTTATAAATGTACTAATTTATTATTATTGTATAGATCTGGAGTCGAATAAATAAATATTCCTGGGCATTTAACACAACACCATCTAGTTCCAAACTAAGCGAAGCCTGTACTATGGAAACAGGATGACTGATACTTAAACATATTTTTTTGTTAATACATACAAACTATAAGCAGATAAACACCCAGACAGTAGAAAATTACAATATTCAACACATTATAATTTTCTACTTGTGGGGATTGAATCCACACCCTCCGGCGCAATAGACACTTGATGTATGCACTGCGCCAATCGGGTCGTCAATTACGTAAATAGATTCTCCGCGGAATATCTGAATTTCTTTCAAATTCAGATCCAAAATCTTTATTAGCTCTAATACACAGTAAATAAATCATATTAAATTAACAAAGCCTTGTCGACCGTTTACATTATTTTTTTACGTGTTTAGGTACATGTTCTGAATGTCCCGTAAACTAATGAAACACTATGTAACACCTTATATACGTGCGGTCGAGGACCTGGAAGACCTCGATATTTACGATATGTTGATGAATATCCTACATTATGTATATACCTGCATTCGTAAAATCTACTAACTTATGTATTCATATATGGATTTATATATGTACATAAAAATCCATATATGAATACATGTATATATGTGCGACATTAGTTTGTATCTACATTTTGTGTTTATACTCAAACTTTCTTCTACTTTAATTTCAAAGACCTTGAAAGTTGATTGCACCACCTGCATTATTATTATTACTTTTCTTTCCTAAGGTTGCCTGGTAGAAATCGCTTTACAGCGATTATTGTACATTCCTAGTTTGTAATTTGATACTGTGTGATTTTATGCTAATTTTAGTACAATAAGGAGTTATTCTATTCTATTCTAACTCAGAAATTATTCTTACCCTTATAGCATCAGACACCAGCGGTTCACAACAGCATCCATCTTCGTAATACAATGCTGTGTACTTGTTCTTAAGCCAGGCGAGACTTCGGTCTGCTAGCTTCGTTTGACTGATCAATGCCTTTATCACTGAGTGGAGGCCTACTGCCCATACTCTGGAAATATTTTAAAAATAAAATAAAAATGCTTTTATTGTCGTAAGCATGTTATACAGAGTCAGCAATAACTTTAATAGACTAGCAAAACAATTCGATCTTGATCTATTTTGCGGCTACTGCAAAATAGATCAAGCGTCAGCTAGGAAACAGCTTTTGTGGTCTGATCGATGGTCGAGCTGATTTACGCTTAGATCTGTAAGAAATCTGGTGTCAATTTTTAATTTTTTTTTATTTTTTACTTTTGCGGAACTGTTCACATTTGTTGCCTGTTTTGTTTGTTAAATATTTTGTCACAACGCGTGAGAATCTATAAATGGCTTCTTGTTGACTAATTTTGTATCCTATATAAAAAATTTCAGCTGTTGATTTTCCATAAAATTAAATAAATAAAAAAAATAATTAATATTACATGTAAAAAACTGTTCGACAAAAGGAAATGACTCAGCATTCGCTGCCTATCAGTGCCAGGCAAAGCTGTTTTTCAGCCACCCCTAAGATGGTATGCGGGAGCTGTGTCGATGGAGGCCTTAACAAGCAGAAAACTAAAAAATTAAAATTAAAAATACAACTTTGTTTTTATATACCTTACAAACTAATAATCTATAACTAATAACTATATAGTGGAAGAATAATTAATAGGTTTATACAAGTTTCACACTACTATAGTCATCTCTTTTTTTAAGTCTATGATACATGATCTATTATGCTCACTAAACGAATTACCGTTGCGGTAGGCATATGGTGTAATCAGTTACTTAAAATGATGATAGGTTATGGATTTTTTTTATGGTATAGCAGGCAAGCGGAGCATGCGATTCACCTGATGTTAAGTGACTGACCGCAGTCCATGAACATCTACAACGAAGTGTCGTAGATACCTTGTCAGTTTGAAGGGGAGGGAATATGGAGAGGATTAATGACAGGAAGTTGGGAGAAGAGTAGAATAGGATGGGAGAGGAATGGGATGGGAATAGAGGCCTGCGGGTTCCTGCTCACGAAACACAGTGGAATACTGTTCCACGCCGATTTGCTGGGGGATGGTAATTATACCAGTGCGAGCTTGACCCAAACGTGAAATACTCGGCTCCCACTCTTTTATAGCTGAAGATGTTTTGCAGCAGAATTACCCTCGCCTCTTACCACATCCACGGGTAGAAATGGGGTGGCGACACACGTATTCTCACCCGTCGCCACACGGGCTAATAGTAAGAGGTAGAAAATTCGGTAAACGGTAAAGGATTTGTTAAAGAAGTTACCTATAAGAGTAAGGTGGTAGCAAAAAGTGCACCGTCCTATTGTCACTCAGGGTCTTCCCATACACCAAAGATATGACATGAGCCCGTTGGCTGCAGGTCTCCAAGCCGTGTCGCTTCGCGCTCGCCACCAGCTCTGCGATGTCCTTGGGTTCCAGGAGTTTGCCACCGAGGCGCATGTCCTTGACACATTGCAGGTCGATGAAGCTGAAAATTTTATTTTTATTTATTGTTTTAAAGATCATTACATATACATGACATATACACCAACTTTACATAATAAGATCCTGTACTTTATATTTCTCAACACAATATGCAAGTTTTGTGAAACTACAATTATAGTGTTGTCATAATAATAGGCAACCACTGCTAAATTAAATTAAATTAGATATTACAAATAAGAAATTAAAAAAAATATATAAATTAGGAAGCAAATCAGGAAGCATCTAGTTTAAAATGGTAATGTACTATGCTTCTTTCGACGACTTTTTACGACATGATTTTATCAGTATCTTGCATGGTAAACCATCAATTGACCAAGGCATTATGCTGAGCTAGGGCCTTTTCATAGAAAGTACCCTCGTACAACTTTATATTGTACTGTGTGTATTTTGTGTAAAATTTTCTTTGTGTGTGCAATGAAATTTGTGTTATATGAATAAAGAAATCTATCTTTTTTTAAACACTATTAATGTAGTCTTTATTATTTGCTCAAAAGTACGCATTTGGGAATACATAACTAAAATTGAAATAGACTAAATGCTTTTATAGAACACTACTTGTTTCGCGCGGCTCCGCTTCCGTAGTATTATGTTATGTTACTCGTGGATAATGTAGCTTTCGAATGGTGAAAGAATTATTAAAATCAGTCCAGTAGGTGAGCCTTTTCATTACAAATGAATGTGGATTAAAATAAGTAATCTTTATTAATTTTAGGTAGTAAAAATAAATAATCTTTATTCACTACTAGCTGCGCACCAGGGCTTCGCTCCCGTGGGAATATCGGGATGATATATAGCATATAGCCTTCCTCGATAAATGGGCTATCTAACACTAAAATAATTTTTCAAATCGGACCAGTAGTTTCTGAAATTAGCGCGTTCAAACAAACAAACAAACTCTTCAGCTTCATAATATTAGTATAGATAATGAATAAAGATTTTTCTTTCTTTCTTTCTTTACTTACCCTTCTTCCCCCACGACCCCTGCTTCTGTTTCATGAACTAAATTCCCAGAATATTTCAATGGTATGACTTCCTCTGGGTTGTATGATAAACTTATTTCTGGTTGCTGAACGTTTTCTGATGGGGTTTCTCCTGAAAGGTAGAGTAGAATAGTATAATTCTGTTCTGAAATAGTTTTAATATTATATAATTTTAAAGTCAGTTATATAATTTAGGCCTAATGTCTGATAAATCAAGGCTTATTTTTTTTTTAAATATAATTTTTTATTAAATTTAGAGAAATTTTAATATAAACAGACAACAATGATATATTTTATCAGGTTATTATAGTCTACGAATTATTTTATAAATAGGGTTTAATGTTAACATTACCAAGTATTTACTGTAACTATGAAATAAATAAAAACGGCAAGCTTTATTTAAAAATATATACATGAGCTATTTAAAACAATATAATTTAAAAAAATGTTTAATATTATCATCGTAAATACTTCGGGCGACACCTGAAAACAACACCCTGTATAAGTATAAAAAACATAAATACCGTATTGTGAATGCGGCCGGTGCGCCGTCCTACACCAAGTGAGTAGAGCGCACGCGCGCTCTAACCTCAGGTGGACAAACGCCCCACTCCATTCCGACTCCCCCACTATACAGGCTGTTCCATGATGCATTATCTGAAGTATATAATTAATTACAGTAAGGAAAAACAGACATTTTTTTACAGGTCATAGTAGTTAATTCATATTTTCTTTATTATCTACATATAATGTCAAAATTGCTTTCACAATATTTTTATCGTAAAAAATGTGTTAAGGAAAAGTGAATACTCCTGTCACAGGCATTTTTATGCTTACTAGGAGTATTCAATCATATAGTTATAGTTAAAGAATCTTGTGATATATACGGTTCACTTGATGTTAAGTGACTGACCGCAGCCCATGAACATCTACGACGAAATGACGCAGATGCCTTGCCGGCTTGAAGGAAGTGAAGGGAATAAGTAGAGGATTAATGATAGGAAGTGGGGAGAGGAGTTAGAATAGGATGGGAAAGGAATGTGATGGGAATACAGGCCTCCGGGCACCCGCTCAGCTTACGAAACAGTGCAATACTGCTTCACGCCGGCCTTCTGCGGGGGGGTGGTACTTACACCGGTGCGAGCTTGGCCCAATCGTGCAATGCTCGGCTCCAACTCTTTTATTGCTGAAGATGTTATGCAGCAGAATTACCCTCTGTCGCCTCTTACGACACCCACGGGTAGACATGGGGTGGCGACACATGTATTCTAACCTTCTTTCGAGATAACCCATAGCAACCCGGCCTGTTTTATGTGAAACAGGCCGGGTTGCTATGGTATTTATATGCTATAAACACAAGATCAACGGAAACTTACCTGTAATACATGCCTATCCATCCTCTCCCCATTCTGTGGGGCAAGGGGGAACATAGTGACCCCATGATCATGGGGCAGCGGCTGGACGGGGCAGTATCCCCCCCCCTCGAGTTCATATAACGCCTCGTTCTCAAAGCAGGGTCCGGTCTTTTGAGAAGGTTGCGCGAAGACCGGTTCTTCACATGAGGATATTACTGTTCTGAAAGTTAAATTATAAATTACAGTTTTGAAAGAGTATACCGCCTTCACTAAAAGGATTCTAAGACCTTATCAGAGTATTTAAAAAGAGTAACTATCCAGTTACTTGCCAGTATATTCAATAGAAACGACTTTTCAAACCAGTAGTAACTTAAAAAAACGACTATCCATAAATACTTAGTCAAAAGTTTACATGAATAAAAATATTTTCTATTCTGTTATATTCTATTGACTTATTATTGTTTAGTGGATGCATCTTTGACTACAACTACGACTATTTTGATCGAGGGATCTGCAGGTGTGGGGCTAAAAAAATGTTGTTGGGATTTTTCTGACAAAGAAATCTGAGTGACAGCCCTGAGTCTGGAAGTTGGCGATGCTGGAGCATCCCCGTGCCTCGGAGAGCACGTAAAGCCATCGGTCCTGCGCCTGATCTCTCTCCGGTTGTGTCGGTCTGTCGTCCCATCGGATTATGAGAGTATGGGAAAAGAAAGTGTACCTGTGTTCGCGTGTACACTTGTGCATAATAATATTTCCTGCGCTTCTCTATTATATTCTATTGTAACTTACACACACACACACACACACACACAAACATCTAGCAGGAATATAAAGTATGTTATGATTTTTCTGAATCTGTTGGATTACTAATAAAATAAATAAATATTCTTTTCTATTCTATTCTATTTTATTCTACCTTAAATATTCCCCAAACACAGGCGTGCTGGTCCTAGCCAGCGTGTGCCTGTGCTGGTGGAAGCTAGCGATGTGGTCCATCACGGCTTGAGTTCGGTACACCTTCTCCAGGTTCATGAGACCCTCAGGGCCGACGCGGCGGAAGGCCTGTTCGCCCTCCTCGTCGAATGAGGCTATGTACTGCAATTGAAGATGTTTTATTTATTTATCTGGGCAGCCAATTCCAATTTAATATTTTTTTTATTTATTTACTTTTTCGAAAACAGCGGGCAAGCGGTTTACCGGAAGTTAAGTGACTGACCGCAGCCAAAGAACATCTACAACAGCAAAATGTCGCGGGTGCCTTGCCGGCTTGGAGGAAGGGGAAGGGATAAGGAGAGGATTAATGATAGGAAGTTCGGAGAGGAATAGAACAGGATGGGATGGAAACACAGGCCTCCGGGCACCAGCTCACCGTACGAAACACAGTGCAATACTGCTTCAGCCGGTCTTCTGCTGGGGGTGGTAATTACACCGGTACGAGCTTGGCCCAATCGTGCAATACTCGGCTTCCACTATTGAATTGGAGATTTAATTATTTATTTATTCATAGAAAACCATTATTTGAAGAAAGAAAGAAAAAATATGTATATCGCAGAACACAAAATAAAATGTAAATTACAACACTATAAGGAAGATGGTTGGTGTACTGTGTCCTTTGAAAAAGGTTAATATTATTACTGTCATGATTCAGGACTAATTCAGTTCGACAGTTTACATCCTTTCAAATATTTAAATAACAATTAGATTACAATGTCATTTTATATTATATTAAGAACAAAGTGTTGAAGAGATGTATTTGTTATTACCGGATCTAGGAGGAGGGGACGAGACGGGACTATCTATAAAATCAACCTTAGTTAAAACGGCGTAAAACTATTGAAGAATATATGGAGGATAAAGATTCATGGCATGTATTAGCTAATTCAACAACAGGACAGTTGTTAGGCGGCCTATGATTGTAAAATATATATCTACCTATATTTGCAAAATAAACCAAATATTTTAAAAGAGAAACTATCGAGTTTCTTGCCGGTATCTTCTACGATAGTAGCCGATAGAAGCGACTTTTAAACCGATGGTAAAAAATGACTATTCATAGGTACTTTGTAAAAGTTTACATTATTTTCTATTCTATACCCGGACATGGACACGACCGGTTTTTTTTTATAATATGTATAGATAGATAGATCTATTGGTGCCTTATATTTTTCCTCAATGATACATACCACTTGTCTGGTAGGCTCGTTTTTTGTGTCCCGTTTTGTTTCTTTTAACGGGCTGGTGGTATCCGATCGCTTGCTGCTCTCCCGTCGGATGTCTTTCTTTAACGATCCTCTAAAAGATAAAATATTGTATAAAATATAAAATTATATAAAATATATAATTGTATAAAATATAATATAATTATGTATTTAGTTTACGTAACAATGTAATAACTGTTTGATGAACCTTTTTAAATAAAATAAAAAATAAACTTTTAAAGGCTTTCTTTATGAGATTTTATGTAAACTGTGTGGAAGTTTGTATTTATAATTCAATTTTTCAAAAAGTTTAATCGTAAGTAGCAACTGATAATCGCTATAAATAATGATTTTTTTGTTTTTATAAATATTCTGGGACATTTTATACTACGCCATATAGTCCTAAACTAAGCAAAGCTTATACTATGGACACTAGATAACCGATAGACATACATAAACGTTCTTTTTTTTTGTAAATACATACATACATGAACACCTAGACAGTAAAAAAATACAATGTTCATCACATCATAATTTTCTACTCGTGGAGATCGAACCCACACCCTCCAGCGCAATAGACCATTGTTATATCCATTGCACCTATCAGTAACGATCACCACATTATAATTTTCTACTCGTGGGGATCGAACCCACACCCTCCGGCGCAATGGACTATTGCCATATCCACTGCGCCTATAAAAAATGTTCAAATATGTTCTTACCACAGATTAGAGAATAAAAGGCAGATGGAGTGTGCCGAGGACTCGAGTGACGCTAACTACACGTAAACGTGCATCTGTGTGAGTGTCGTTACCGGATATTGATTGGTTTAAAAAATAAAATGAGCCAAATAGTATTTAGTTACACGTGAAAGGATAGTTCATTTTTCATTTTTGCTTTCGGGAACAACTTTTACAATGTTATAACAACACAATTTTCAAGAAAAATTACGAAGCCGTCTTGACATATTGCGTCAGACTAGACAAACGTTTTTGTATTTGCTTTTCGGCGTCACTCGAGTCTTCGGCTCTTTCTTTTTCTTCTCTAATATGTGGTTCTTACCTGTCATCCTTAACAGATTCCCGTTTGAAGTCTCGCCGATGTGTAGGCGTCGCGGCCACTGAGTGACTGGTGGTTAAAGATGGCGTCGCTGCTAAGATCTCTCTGGAAAAAAATACTGTATGATATAATATCTCTCCTTGTCCCCTCCCCTTCCTTCAAGCACACAAGGCATCTCGACATTCTATGTTGAAGATGTTCATGGGCTGCGGTCAGTCACTTAACATCAGGTGAACCGCATGCCCTGCTTGTCTGCTATAACATAGAAAAAATATATATATCTAAGGTGTAACATAGCCAGCGTTTCATTTGTTTACAGGACATTCAGAACATGTTCCTAAACACGTAAAAAATAATAAAAAAGGTTTAAATTCCCTAATCAGTGATTCCCTTTTAGTTTTATTCTTTTCACATTCCATCAGCAAATGTTGCACATCCTCAATTTTGTTACAAATTTCACAATTTGGAGTTCCAGATTTCCTCATCAGCAAAATATGTTTTTTATGTTATAGCAGGCAAGCGGTTCACCTGATGTTAAGTGACTGACCGCAGCCCATGAACATCTAAGTGTGTAACTTAAAAGTGTTGCAGATGCCTTACTGGCTTGAATGGAGGGAAGGGGATAATGCTCTATTAATGATGGGAAGTTTATGAGAGGAGTAAAACAGGACGGGCGAGGAATGGGATGGGAAGACAGGCCTCCGGGCACCCTCTCTCCGTACAAAACACAGTGCAATACTGTTTCACGCCGGTTTTCTGTTGGGGGGGTGGTAATTGCACCGGTGCGAGCTTGGCCCAATCGTGTAATGCTCGGCTCCCACTCTTTTATCACTGGAGATGTTATTCAGCAGAATTAACCTCTGTTGCCTCTTACGACACCTACGGGTAGAAATGGGGTGGCGACACATGTATTCTAACTAGTCGCCATACGGAAAAATATCGATATGTTAATAAACGATTACCTATAAAATTGTCAAAATAACAGAAACCATTATGAAATCAGTTTTATTATTCAAGAAGAAATCAACATCTTCAAACAATTTTTCTATAAAATATCTAAGAAATAAACATAAAACTCATAATATGTGGAATGTAACCGAGCATGAAATATAAAAACTAAAACGTAATTAACTTCTCTCTCAAAAATCTCGTGATAGAGAATCATTTCACGAATTCTGGAAAAATTATTTCGCTGAGAAATTGTGCTTCTAACCTTAATGGATTGTGGGTACTGATAATAACGTATGGAGCTGTTAAAACCATTTTATTTTTAGTGAAAAACAGTGTTTGTGTAATATGTTTTACTTTCAGACTAGCTCCGTGGTGTCACTCATTCATCAGTAAATTTTCCACTAAAACATTAATTAACTGCATTTCTTTATTATTTTGATTAAAAACTACTGTGACCCGTTAACTGTAAAATCAGACTTCTAGGTTAATATAAATAAATAAGCCATGCTTGTACTATGGAAACTAGATAACTGATAAACATAATTAAACCTTTTTTTGTAAATACATACATGTTAAAGATAAATCAACACCCAAACCGTAGAAAATTACAATATAAATTATACCATAATTTTCTACCCGTGAGGATCAAACTCATACCCTCTGGCGCAATAAATACTGGTAAAACCACTGCACCATTCGAGACGTCAAATACGAATCAAATTGCATATTCCAAAAAAATATTTTATCATATAATATCTAGCGGAAACCAATTATATAAATATTAATTTAATTCATGAAACAGCAACAAGAAATTACGAACCATATTTAGAGTACAAAAATTATAATCTAAAATTGGTATTAGCAGCTCCGTATAATTCTTAATCAAACAACACTTCACAGTAGGATGGGTCCCGTACATCTGTTGTTTTTTAATTCCCCACTATTTGCTCGTGATATTTTGCGGATAATTACAATAATTGCTGGACTTTTATTAACGAAATAGAGAAGGAAAAAAGAATATTTATTACGGTACCAGATCTATTATCCATTAATAGATCTGGTACTGTAATAATTACAGATATATTTCCCTATCTATACTAATATTATAAAGCTGAAGAGTTTGTTTGAACGCGCTAATCTCAGGAAGTACTGGTCCGATTCGAAAAATTTTTTTAGTGTTAGATAGCCCATTTATCGAGGCAGGCTATAGGCTATATATCATCCCGATTTTCCCACGGGAGCGAAGCCCAGAGGCGCAGCTAGTTATATTTAAAGCGAAGTCGGCTCCTTTAAACAACGGCACGTCATAGTACAGATACAAATCGTTTTCATTTACGAGCGATTTTGTGCCCAGTTTCTATAAAAGTAAAACGAGTCGTTTTACTTACGGACAGTACAATATCCTACTAGGTGTACGTTTATTATAGATAAGCTTTAGACTTACGTCTAGTCGGATTATACTGTAGCAGAATAGTTCACGCATTTTCTTAATACCACTAAATACACACGAAGGCTGTTTTTTAGCTTTCTGTCGTAACCAAGCCACCGTTGCTATGTAAAGTTCTGTCAGCAATCGGTTTCTTTTTTATGTAATAGCAGGCAAGCGGTTCAACTGATGTTAGTGACTGACCGCAGCCCATGAAGCTTTACGACATCGAAGTGTCACTGATGCCTTGCTACCATCCCCCCAGCAGAAGATCGGCGCGAAGCAGTATTGCACTGTGTTTCGTACGGTGAGCGGTGGCCTGCAATCCCATCCCATTCCTCACCCATCCTGTTTTACTCCTCTCCCAATTTCTTATTATTAATCCTTTCCTTATCTCATTTCCTTCAAGCCGGCAAGGCATCTGCAACACTTTGGTGTTCTAGATGTTCATGAGCCGGTCAGTCATTTTATTTTTTTTATGTTATAGCAGGTAAGCGGGGCATGCGGTTCACCTGATGTTAAGTGACCGCAGCCCATGAACATCTGCAACATAAGTAACTCAGATGCCTTGCCGGTTGATGATAGGAGAGGATAAATGATAGGAAGTTGGGAGAGGAACAGAACAGGACGGGAGAGGAATGGTACGGGGATATACCATGAGAAACATACAAAAACCTCTTCTTACCTGAGCTCTCTCAAGAAAGCACCAAAGAACGGTATCAGCCTGCACTCTGGCATCGAGAGTGCTCGGCTGAGGGCTCTTTCATACTCAGCAGAAAGAAGAGCTGCTGAGAGGAAATCCAGCGCTGGTAGGGGTTCGTCTGATATGCTCAGCCAGAACGGCTTCAGTTTGTGTGATCTGAAAAGAGGGGATTCATTTATGGATTGATTCGTTGGTTCGTGTCTTGATTGGTTCGTTGATTCGTTTATTGATTGGTTCGTTGATTCGTTTCTTGATTGGTTCGCTTTTTCATAGCAAATTAAATATTTATTTATTTTTTTCACACATTACATCTATCATTACAGATAAAATCCAATACGATAGTGCAGTAAAATAATTAAATTGTACAAATAAATTGACATAGATTTAGCATTGATTTACATAAATTAAAAAATCATTCTCTTTTGTAGCTTATTATATTATATAACGTAATTTTTGCAAATTCGCTCAGTGAACATGTAAAATGTCAAGATTTTCATTTATGGAATTTAGTATACGCAACATTCGCATGATGGGGGAGTTCGTAATAATTTTATATAACATATTGTCAACACATGTTTTACTATAAGCAGTTATTTTATATTCTAGCTTTAAGATACATAGTGTTTTTTGTATTGCTTTATTGTGTTTGTGTGTTATTAAAGCAATAATAAATAAAATTGATTTATTCGTTGATTGATTGAGACATTTTTTTTCACAAAAAGAACTTATAATATTCATTTACATTAAAATATAAAACGTGAAATTATTGGAAGAAAGGACTCTTAATTCGTACAAAGACTTTGGTTGTTATTGAGATTTCTCTCACAAAAAGTCTCAATAGCAGTCCTAAGTCTGGAAGTTGGCGGTGTTGAAACACCCCCTGCGCATGATCTCTATCCGGTAGTGTCATCGAATTATGAGAGCGAAAGATTAGAGAGTGCACCCAAATTTAAAAGCCCCAGGAATGATTGTAAATAATGGTTTGTATCCCGAAAATCCTACTGGAACGGTATATATAAGCGGGTGAAACCGCGGAGTTATAAGTAAAGATTAATCAATTAACAAATCTTACAACCAATCAGAATATTACACATTGCACTAACTGAGTCTGTGACTATGAAAATTTGATAGCACTTAAATGTCAAAAAATTTTACAATCTAAAAATTCATATCTTATCTATATTATTTTATTATTTTAATATTATAAAGCTGAAGAGTTTGTTTGTTTGAACGCGCTAATCTCAGGAACTACTGGTCCGATTTGAAAAATTGTTTTAGTGTTAGATAGCCCATTTATCGAGGAAGGCTATAGGCTATATATCATCCCGATATTTCCTTGGGAGCGAAGCCCTGGGGCGCAGCTAGTCTTTTATATATATAAAACAAAGACGGGTTCGTTACAACACTTATAACTCGAGATCTGCTAGACCAATCTGGCAAAAAACTCGTAAGAAGATAGTTTGGGACCAAGAGAATGACATAAGATAATTTAATCCCGAAATTCCCACGGGAACGGGCTATATACGCGTGTGAAACCCAGGGCACATCTAGTAAAAGATAAACAACGTTAGCAAATTCAAAAGGGTCGCTAGAAACTTGGATTTCCTCTAATTCTCGCAAAGAATCGATTAGAATTACAAATGGCCGACACGTGCACGTCCATTTGTTCTCTCCGAAGTTTAAAAAGCTGTTATTTTAGAAACGTTCACTATTGAGCTTTGTAAACCCTCGATACCTGGCAACGATTGTTGGAAATTGTAAAGACTTGGCCAATTCTTAGTGCTTTTATAACGTACCTTTTTTGGTAAAAGAACATTTAAATATACTTCTAGAAATTTCATGCGTTCAGCGGTTTGTGCGTTGATAGATCACTATGTTAGTTAGTACGTTAGAGTTTTAATTAATCATATATATTAAAGTTCATATATAACAATTTTAAGTTTTTTGCCCTGCTTTTATAAAACTCTGCTTCTTACCTTATACCCAATGGTTGCCTGGCAGAAATAATTGTAATACTGGGCCGCTTTCTGTGCTTCACTTCTTTTATGTATGTAATTTTCCTCTTTTTACAGTGTTATAATGAGTTTATCTATACTAATATTATAAAGACGAAAGATATCTTTGTTTGTTTATACTGAATAGACTCCGAAACTACAAGACCGATTTCGATGAAATTTTTTACAGAGATTCTTTGAAACCTGAGGAAGGACATTCCAGTTTTTAAAATCCTACGGGAACAGGATATACACTATACAGCTTAGCTAGTGGATAAATAAATAAGGTTTCTAAAATACTATTTAAACGTCGGCAAAGAACAAAATGGATTCTTTGGCACGTGTCTGCCATTTGTAATTCTAATCGATTCGTGAGAATAAGAAGAAACCCAAAGTTTGTAGAGATTCTTTTGGAATTTACTTTTTGCTTTGTTTTTGGAATTTACTTTTTGCTTTGTTTGTGGCTTTTTTTTTGATATGATAGAGGAGAAGGGATTTAAGTCCGCCATAGTAGCAGTTGATTGAATGATAGTTGGTTCGTTAATTTATTGGTTATTTTTTATTGATTGATATCGATGTGTCACAATTCCTAAATCACGACGTTGAAATGTTTTCACCGCTATATATACCTCTTCCAAACATCAATCCTCGGGGCCTAACGGCCGGCCAGTCCTGTGGTTCGGACCGGTCGAGGATCCTCCGTTTTCGTTGGAGGAATAATACCATCCATAAAGCGATCTCATAATTATATGTTTTCATTTAATTCATACTAAAGAAAATACATTGGGGTAACAACATAACAACAAAATAAAAAAAAACATACATTCATACAAAAGTACCCCAAATGGGTTACCACTCAGTGGTGAGGTGGAATCACTATCACTACATAGTATAAAACAAAGTCGCTTTTTCTGTCATGTGTCATGTTGTATGTCCCTATGAACGCTCAAATCTTTAAAACTACGCAACGGATTTTGATGCGGTTTTTTTTAATAGATAGAGTAACTCATGAGGAAGGTTTTTATGTATAATATCATCCATTAAATAGTGGACAAATACTGTTATTTTTGAGGTTTCTAATGTGATGTCGCAAATAATTAAATTTTTTCCGCTTACATTGCAAACGCAGGCTGAATCCTACGAGATTTATCAAAATAATGTACTAAGTATTGTACACAATGAAAAGGTCTACAGAAAACTCCGCGATAGTATATCAGCATTGCACCCGTGCGAAGCCGGGGCGGGTCGCTAGTAAATAATAAAATATTATTATACTAGTATTCCTGCACTGATTTTCTAATAACTAATCTATTTGACTCACTGACGACAGCAACGGAGAGCGTATTCAGGTCATGAAAAACGAGAATGGGTAAAATATAAGACATATAATAGATCAACCTATAAACATAAATTAATAGGGATTTTTGTCCGCCATAGTAGTAGTTGATTTAATGAAAGTTAATTTATTTGTTATTTTTATTGATTGATTGCTTTCGTCATTACTGATTTGGTAGTCTTAGTAGTCTTTTTAAATTAAATCCTTACTACAAAAAGATATTACGTGTAAGTGAGGAATATTAAATAATAATATTCATAATGGATAGTAATGCTATTAATAGGATTATAACAATTTTTTGCCCAAAAATAGAACCGACTTCCAAGTTCTAAAAAGTAGAAAATAACTTTGCAAAATCTTGTTAAATTGAAAACAGATTAAGACACCGACTTTGTATAGATTTCAACAAAAATAGAATATAACTTCTATTTTTAGAGTGAGGTTCTATTTTTTGGTAAATATTTTTTTTTTCCCTTTTTAGTGACCTGTGAAGGATAATCACATCATTTAGTCACAATTCAGTCTCAGAGTTAGAGTTACATAGGTATATGCATCATTAAAGCTCAACCGCAGAGCTTATTCTATTGATTTTCCACATGGATGATCATACTTGAACTAAATTTTTGGCTGACATGACCGCACTGACACTACTCTTTCGAATGCAAAAAGAATTTTCCAAATCGGTCCACAAATGCCGGAGATATGCGGTAACATACAAAAAATAGGTCGAATTGAGAATCTCCTCTTTTTTTTAAAGTCGTTTAAAAAGTAGCCTATATGTTGTGCTCAATCCTTACCTATATGTATACACAATTACACAAACACAACACAATCACAACTGTTATAACGTCCTCTATATATGCAGGTGCCATATTATCTTTACGTTACACCCTATAATATATTAGAAGGACTAACAGAAATGATCGTAGTTTTACAAAAACGTTAATGAGCTTTCTTAGAAGACCCTTTTGCGCCGCTATTGTATAAAATGTATACGAATCACGAATATCGATGAGGCTATACTTTGAAAACTTCGTCTCTTTTGTTTTTCTTCCTAAGTCTACACTGATATCACAAAGAGGTTAAGTTCGGAAGTCAATATTGTGGAAGTTTCCACAGGTACTTGACTATGAGAATGTTCTAATGCTTACAATCCCACTAATATTATAAATTATATTGTTCACGGTTTTACTCACTTTTTATTGTAAACATCGGATTAAGGCCGACGGTTTCGGACCGCTTCAATATAATTTGTAAAACCATGAACAATAAAATTAATAAAACAATGTCTCACTTATCGTTGAATCAATATATAATATTATAAAGTTTATATTAAAGTTTGAATAATAATAGCTCCCCTGACGGATTTCGGCCATAGTGGCCATTCTCAAGAGAGACTAGCGCAGGAGATATTATTGTGAACAAGTATTATATTAATATTAGACGGCAGATCGACACCCACGGAGAAAGATGGGGCGCAGGAACATCTACAAAATGAAGTGCTCCAAATACCTTGCCAGCTTGAAAGAATAAGGAAAGTATTAATGAAGGGAAATTGGTCGAGGCGTAGAACAGAATGGGAGAGGAATAGAAACAAAATACAGGCCTTCGGACCCCCGTTCAATATACGAAACACAGTGCAATACTGCTTCACGCCGATCTTCTGCTAGGGGTGGTAATTTCACCGGTGCGAGCTTGGCCCAATCGTGCAATGCTAGGCTCCCACTCTTTTATTGCTGAAGATGTTATGTAGAATTACTCTCTGCCGTTTCTTACGACTCGCACGGGTAGAAATGGGGTGGCAACACACGTATTCTAACCAACGCACGAATAAATGCAAATATAAACTTGACAGTAAAAAATGTGAAATTGTATTCTAAACCTTAAATAAGATGTTTAAAAACCAGTAAATTAAGATAAACGGTATTAACATCTGTTTCGCTAATTGGTCATAAAACAAAATTATGAGATTAAAATTTATGTCTTTCTCGTTTTTTTGTGAAAACGGGATTCGTAAATGTAGCCGAATTGTGGGAATTAACAAAACATATAATAAAACAGTAACCAGACCATTTCTGTACATAGATTTTTAAAAGTGTAATTCAAAGTCAAAAGTCAAAATGTTTTAGAACGTCATTTTCATTTACATAATTAATTATTTTTTATTTTTATTTTTATGCAAAATGTATGTTGTTTACCCCAAAAGCATGGTTAGATTTTATTCTGTATGTCTGTTTGTATATAATTAAATGAGGTATCATTTGATAGGTCTTTAAAAATGATATACAGGTAAATAATGTACGAGCTACACGCTTCTAAAATCTTCATGTCATACTATACTACCTTATAGGATGTATGTATGTGTGTTTAACTCACTCAAAAACTACTTAAACCGATTGTGATGAAACTTGGTATTCGTATAGGTAAGACTCCGGATTAACATATAGGCTTTCAACCCCGAAATTTCCATGGGATCAGAAGTGGGATACGCGGGTGTATCAGCGGGGTCTGACTAGTTTTTCTCCACTAATATTATAAAGAGGATAGCTTTGTTTGTAATGAATAAGCTCAAAAACTACTGGACCGATTTTAATAATTCTTTCACCATTTGAAAGCTACATTATCCACGAGTAACATAGAGAGATAATTAAATAAATTTTAAGATATATAACATTATGCTACGGGAACGAAGCCGCGCGAATCAACTAGTGTAAAATAATTTGTGACCGTATCTTATAAAGGGGAGCAATTTGTTTGCAAAGAAGCCTTCTTTAATAACCCCCATTTGCATAAATTTGGAGGGTAGTATTGGTCGTATCGTCTATCCTTCTCGTTTCTATAGCGAGCGAGCGAGATAGTAACATTAAAATTTGTCTCTTTTATTTGTATGAAGAAAGGAAGAGAATTGTCGAACTAAGTTCGTCTCTTGCGTTTGTAAATAGCAAGATTTTTTTATCATTTTGCGTCGGTCGTTTTAGCTGGAAAATATACATATATACATCTGACACATATATAAACATCCGTCTAATTTATGGAATTTATTTTTGTAATAGGTATGTAATATGCACAATCTGTATTTAAAATTGTATATTTTTTTTCTTAAAAAAAGACTTATTTATACTTTTCCCTGCCTCCTATAATAACATCTCCTATTCCAGTGGGTTGCCTGGCAGAGATGACTTTCAAGTGATAAGGCCGCCCTCTGTGTTGATTGTTACTTTAGTAGAATTTAAGTTTACTATATCTGTACATTAATCAACACAATAAATTTTAAATAAATTGATAAAATAAAATACGTATTCACTAACAATACTTAAGTAAAGTAATATTCAATTACTTGAGGTATGACATTTCTCAGTGCATTTCAAATGATGCGTATTTAATGTAAAAACAATAAGACTAACTTTACCTATATGTATACCAAGTTTCATCACAATCGGTCCAGTAGTTTTTGCGTTAAAGAATAACAAACATACATACATTGTCACAAACTTTACGCATTTAAAATATTACTAGGATCGTTATAAAAGACTAGCTGCGCCTCTAGGCTTCGCTCCCGTGGAAATATCCTATCCTTCCTCGATAAATGGGATATCTAACACTAAAAAAATTTTTCGAATCGAACTAGTAGTTCCTGAGATTAGCGCGTTCAAGCAAACAAACTCTTCAGCTTTATAATATTAGTATAGATATAATAATTCTTCTTCTCTTCTCTTCTTTTCTCTTCTCGTTGAACCGTACCGTCGGCAAGTAGTTTCCGCCGGCCTACAGTCTTTCAACAGCTGAAGGCCGAAAGAAACCCCTGTAGACAGAACGGACTTCTATCTTCTTCTTTCTTCTGTTGCTTCTTCTAATCTTCTTCCAGACTAATATAAAAGATTATATTTTTCTGCTTATCAGCGCAAGGTCACGATCACAATGGGGTAACCGATTTGATATGCTTCATCACAAATCAAGTTAAGCAACGTTTTGCGCGGTCAGTCATTGGATGGGTGAACTACTTGGTCACGCGATTTGTATGCCTAAGTTAATTACAAATCAAGTTAAGCAACGTTTTGCGTGTTCAGTGATTGGATGGGTGACCGACTTGGTCACGTGATTTGTACACATAAGTCAATCACAAATCAAGTTAGGCAGCGTTTTCCGTGTTCAGTGATTGGATGGGTGACCGACTTAGTCACGTCATTTGTATAAGTTAATCATAAATCAAGTAAAGCAACGTTCTGCGCGGTCAGTCATTGGATGGGAGACCGTTCACTCACTTTAGCCCAGCGACGACCTCCATCGCTCCGTTGAAGTTGCCGATGTTCCAGCAGGTCAAAGCTATCCTCAGTACGCAGGTGAGCACCACCTTCTTGTCTTCGAGAGACGCCTGGGAGAGCACCAGGTCTGTCACCCACGCGGACACCTGGAAAATAAGTAATTTTAGCTTTCGGTTCAACTTATACATCGCCTAGTAAAAATATATCAAACTCAAAGGTGACTGACTGACAAAGATATATAAATAGATAGATAGATAGATATACTCTATCGGCAATTTTAAACAATGTATCAATGATTATGGATAGATTGTTATGTCAGTATATATTACAATAGATAGACAAAAGTCATAGCAAATGTATCCGTCGATTGGATATTGAAATCAAAGTAAGTGCAAATAAATAGATTTGACTGACTTTAGTAAGCAAAACAAGAGATAGATAGAATATTGAAAACGGTCGTAAATTGATAACATGATAAAACAAAATAAAATATTTTGCTTAGAACTAAGTAAAAATTGGCGGCCTTATAGCTTAAGGCGATCTCTTCCAGGCAACCCCTAGGTGAGGATTTGCAAAAGAAGAAGAACGAAAAGTCGAGAGTGGTGAAGAAAAATAGTACAAAAGAGGTGTATCAAAATAATAATGTATACTAAATTACAATGCAAATAAATAAAATTAATAAAATTAAACAATTTGTTTTTTTCAAAATTTCTATCAACGTTATAGATGTTATGACATAGACATCGAGGTATCTCGGGTTCGAATCCCGGGTGGGGCCAAAAAAAATGTTATTGGGATTTTTCTGAGAAAAAAATCTCAGTAATAGCTCTGGGTCTGGAAGATGGCGATATTGGAACATCCCCGTGCCTCGGAGAGCACGTAAAACCGTCGGTCCTGCGCCTGATCTCTCTCCGGTCGTGTCAGTCTGCCCCATCGGGTTATGAGAGTAAAGGAAAAGATAGTGCACCTGTATTCGCGCGTACACTTGTGCACTATAATATCCCCAGCGCAGCTGGCTAGTCTCTGTTGAGATTGGCCACCATGGCCGAAATTGGTCAGGGGAGCTATATATAGTACAAGCTTTAGCTTAGTTTGGGACTGGCAAAATCTGTCTAGGCCCCCTCTACACATCAGTAGAAGCGCATATCTGCTGATGTGTAGACATAATACCATAGATTAAGAACAAGAACATACCCTCAAAATCTGCATTAAAAACGTCTTAACTCATCGAAAATTAATTCAATTTAACGTTTAGCGCCGAGTTGGGAACAACCTTGCTCGCTCTTCACATACTTGACATTGCTCAAAGGTTCTGTCTACGGTCTGAAATATTTTCCACTTAAGCTGTCAAATATCTGTGTCATTTGTGTCGATGCGTTTTGTACGATGATCAGTAAATGTATCTAATACATTGAACTTTAGTATAATCTATACTAATATAATAATGTGTAGTATCACCACATAGTATAAAACAAAGTCGTTTTCTCTGTCCCTATATCCCTCTGTATGCTTAATAGATAGTGATTCAAAAGGATGGTTTATATGTATATATGCCCCGTGTGGCAACGGGTTAGAATGTGTCGCCACCCCATTTCTACTCGTGGGTGTCGTAAGAGGTGACAGAGGGTAATTCTGCTGTATAACATTTCAGCGATAAAAGAGTAGGAGCCGAGCATTGCACGATTGGGCCAAGCTCGCACCGGTGTAAGTACCGCCCCCCAGCAGAAAACCGGCGTGAAGCAGTATTGCACTGTGTTTCGTAGTGGGTGCCCGGAGGCCTGTATCCCCATCCCATTCTTCTCCCGTCCTATCCTCTTCCAACTTCCTATGATTAATCCTCTCCTTATCTCCTTCCTTCGAGCCGGTAAGGCATCTCGACTCTCTGATGGTGAGGATGTTCATGGGCTGCGATCAGTCACTTAACATCAGGTGAACCGCATGCCCCGCTTGCCTGCTATAACATAAAAATGTATTATTAAAAGCTACATTATCCACCAGTAACATTGGCTATATTTTATAGGCTATTTATATAACATTATACTACGAAAGCGAAGGATCAGCTAGTAATAAATAAATAAAAAAACCCAATACAGATATAAATACAAAACAGAAATACTGTAAGAAACAGAAAAAGTAAATTGAAAACAGATATTATCTCCCAGCTTACAGACCAGGTACAGATCCAGATCTATTTAGGTCATGCTGGGCTTACGTTTCAATACAGACCTTTAATACGCATACAGTTTCTTTGTTAAAACCATTTTTTATATAACTATATGTTAATAGCATGCTGATTTTGAGATTTCAATTTGATATACATATATATACCTACTTTCTAATGATATGATGCTTTTATTTAATATTTTTATTTGCAGAATGTGTCGTGCATTTTTTTTATTACACACGAAGGTATTTTATAGCTTTCTGTCGTAATCAAGCCACCGTTGCTATGTAAAGTTCTGTCAACAATCGTTCGTAACCAAGGGAGTGTGGATATTGTTATATATAAAAATGAATCGCAAAATGTGTTGGTAAGCGCATAACTCAACAACGACTGGACCAATTTGGACAATTCTTTTTTTTAAATGTTCGTTGAAGTTCAAGCATGGTTTTTACGGCGAGAAAAATTCGAATAATTACTGGATCCACGCGAGCGAAGCCGCGGGCGGAAAGCTAGTATTTTATGTATCTATTCGAAAATAAAGAGTTTTAAATTCAACTATGAAGTGATTATCAAAAGACGATATTGCCATTGATGGTCGCATATTTTCACGGTAGTCTTGTTTGGGTATATAAGACTATATATATTAGACTATACATTATAATATATCATTGGGTATACACTAATATTAAATAAGTTGAGAACAATGTGGTGCAAAAGGCATTTATTTAAATTAATCAAAAATAAATTGCATTTTAAGTTCCCCTGATTTTACGGAATTAAGTTCACATACATTTTAAAGGTTTGTTTCCAAAAATTATTCATAAATAAATTATTCTCCGAATTCCAAATTTAAGGCATGTTCCATTACGTACAGAGCTTGTAAACCTTTTTTTTAATTTCAGAATATTTATGTACAGAGATAGCAAACCTTTCTTTAAATTTCAGAATATTTATATACAGAGCTTGTAATCCTTTCTTTACATTTCAGAATATTAATGTACAGAGATTGCAAACCTTTTGAAAAGAAATGCCCGCTCGTCCGAGCTGTTATCGGTTCGATATTTGATTCCGTCCGTTCTTTCATGTGACGTAATAATATTAGAACCCTAGTAGGGTGACCTAATTATTTTGAAACTGAAAAATTATTAATATTAGCCTAGGATAATATAGAATTATTGAAGTGGGCTTTCAGGGCCAAGTCTAAATGTATGAGGTATATCATAAAAAAACCGAAAAGTGTAAAACGTATCTATGTATAATGAACGTGGCGTTAACATAATTACCAATATTATGACCAAGGTTGCCTGGTAGAGATCGCCGCTTGCGATAAGACCGCCTGTTGTGCAAATGCTTATCTTTAAGTTGTTTTACTATGTACTGTATCTTTTCTATTTTTGTTGCACAAATAAAGATTCATCTATCTATCTATCAAAACTTGTTTCCGATTGGTTGATTAAAACCAATCGTTAATGAAAACTATGACGTTCCGACGTTTATAGGAACCAGGCGTAAGACGTAATTATTACAATAGGTATACTTGCATAAATGTTCAAAAATTTATCATTAAAATAGTCCAACCAAATTATCACAAAGTAGATAAAAGGTCCCATAAAATCATATTTCATGGTCACCCTTCGATATCAGATTTTTCTTCATTCACCTTTTTCATACGACGTAATAGTATTACTGTAATCCGTTGGGTGACCATTATTTTTGATTATAAGAGAAATTGTATTTTTATTCTCTTATCCACTTATAATTGTATTTCTGGATTGTAAAACTTATGCATCATTATTAAATTTTAAGAGATTTTCGTGAATTAAAAGGTAATGTTTTTTAATATATTACACAAGCAGGTTAATTTAATTTAAATAACTCTTTGAAATCTTTAGCAAGAGAACGACTAGATAAATATTAATAACTAGCTGATCTGCGCGGTTTTGCTCGCGTAACATAATGTTATAACCTTTAAAATATAGCTTTTGTTTCTTTTGGGTAATGTAGCTTTCGAATGGTGAAAATATTTTTAAAATCGGTTCAGTAGTTTTTGAGCAAAATTACAAACAATCAACGTTTTCCTCTATATAGTATTGAAAATGACAATCACAATAATCAATTTTGCCGTCTTTCTTAATTGATTTTATTATATTCAAATAAATTACTAACAAGAAAAATAGATAAAAACATATCCTACTTTAACTAAAATCATATTCACCCTATTGGGAATTGTCCGAGAGGTAAGCGGCTCATGGCCAGCCTATATTCATATGCATATAAATGTGATTGAGATGAAAGAACGAGAAATAAAACTTATACGTCGACCGATTTTAAATTTAAAAACACTGTGTAAGATTATTGATTATCGAGAGAGTAGAGATGGCTGGGCGATTGTTTGTTTGTAAGTAAGTATGAAAAACTTTGTCCGAAGATAACTTGAGTATTGTTTTGAATAGTTTAGATAAAAGAAATTGGTGAGGGGGCTACGAAGATAAGATTTCTCGGAAGGAAATAATTTTATATTGGGGGATGGGGGGG
>LQNK01000290.1:26926-38832 GCA_001586405.1 Phoebis sennae | reverse complement strand
GGGGGGGGGGGGTTGTATTGCGATATTGCCTATACATAACAATCTTTCTCTTTAACTGCCTCGTTGATCTAGTGGATGCATCTTTGACTACAGATCGAGGGGTCCCGGGTTCGATTCCCGGGTGGGGCCAATAAAAAATGTTATTAGGATTTTTCTGACAAAGAAGTCATAGTAACAGCCCTGAGTTTGGAAGTTGGCGGTGTTGGAACATCCCCGGGCCTCGGAGAGCACGTAAAGCCGTCGGTCCTGCGCCTGATCTCTCTCCGATCGTGTCGGTCTGCCCCCATCGGGTTATGAGAGTAAAAGGAAAAGAGAGTGCACCTGTGTTCGCGCGTACACTTGTGCACTACAATATATCGGTCTGGGAGCTATTACATAACAATCTTTATATATTCTGTTTTTATATTCTCATGTTTGTGTTAATAATTATGCTGATTATATGAACAGCTATCAGATTTCCTTTACTTCCATTGTAAGAGTTTATTTATTTATTTATTTATTCATTATTCACTGCACTTACAGTAGTTACACCAATACATGCAGGAATGAAAATTATATTAAGAGCATGCATTTACGTAGATATTATTAACATACAATTATATTCTAGATTTTTTTATAAAAATTGTGTCTTATTAACAATTCAATTAAATTTCACATTAATTAAATGTAACTATTATTGTTATATAACTAAGATACATTGTGCAACAATTCCTCAATTTCGACATACTTGAGGCAAATATATCTACTGTCTCATCCGCAGCAAACAGTTGTTTGGAAGAGATCGCTACTTTGCGATAAGACCGACTTTTGTTTGTCTTTTTTTTTAAATTTTAATTACTACTTATAAGCAATAAAGTTTTTTCATTCATTTAATTATGTCAAAAGTTTTTTATAATTTTTGTTGAAAAAAAGTTTCGCTGATCAATACATCCATTAAAAATGTTGTTTAGTATGTATGTCTGTCCCTAGAGATCTATAAATCAGCAACATTTATGGACATACCTAGTAAAAGTTTTATAGGGTGTTCGTAAAACTACATTAATTATGTGGCACTAGCTGTTGCCTATGGCTTCGTTTGACTTTTTAACTGATTTTCAAAAAAAGGAGGAGGTTATCAATTCAACCTAATTTTTTATGTATGTTACCACCGATATAATTCTTTTTGCATTCGAAAGAGTAGAGTGTCAGTGTGGTCCCATAGAAATTTGATTCAAGTCTGATCATCCATGTGGAAGATATTCCAGGGAACTCCTCGAAAATCAACGGAATAAGCTCTGCGGTTAAGGTTTAATGATGTATATATCAACTGAATTGTGATTAGATGATGTGATTACCCTTCACAGGACACTAAAAAGGGAAAAATAAAAGCCGCGCGGATCAACTAGTAATTTATAATAATAAAATATATTTTATGTTCATTTTAAGTTTTTAAGGTGACCTATCGATATACGACTATCGACATCAAAGAGCCCATTACATCCCTATCGTAAGTACATTCTAAATATGCTTGTACGTGACACCATTAGGGGAGGATCTGGTGATGTACGTATGTGTATATCGATAATTTTATATTTTTTTGATATTATATTTGCTTAAACTAAGATGTTTTTATATATTAAAATTAAACAAAATTTTAAGTTAATTTAAATTATTATCAATAAAATGATAATTTTTAAACTTATATGTAAAAATCGTATTATAAAATCAATTTAGAGGATTAAAAAATAAGTATTTCCCTACCTATATTATAAAAGCGACAATAACTTTGTGGCGCGCCTAAACCACTGAACCGATTTCGATGAAATTTGGTGCGAATATAGTTTGAAACCCGGTAAGAGCTAAAAATTACTTTTTATTCTGGAAATCCCATACGAATAGGCAATATAGGCATAGATAGTTTACCCTAATATTATAAAGAGGAAAACTTTGTTTGTTTGTAATGCATAGACTCAAAAATTCCTATATAGGCGTTATGACATTATGCTACGGAAGCAAAGCGTGGAACAGCTAGTACAAAATAAATCAATAATAAGATCCTAATCACATGTGCTGTTTGAAGTTGGGTTTTAATGTCGATGTAGCTTTGCTTTCCTATCCCGTTTATATCTAAAAATCTAGTTTTATCAAACGCTGATGTCGATATACGGGTGTGTTTTTCAAAGACTGACTTTGACTGGAACCTAGTTCAATAACACAGCCTGTATTTTTAAGATATTTTCGCTCTATAGGACCCAATCGAATTCAAGCGTTTAAACTTGAACCTTTTGCATTTTTTATAGAAAGAAAGAAAAAGAAAAATATTTTTCTAAAAACTCGCGTTTCTTGCCGGTTCTTCTCGGTAGAGACATCCGAATCGGTGGTAAATAAAATATTAATTATGTAAATGTATATGACATTCTAAAAGTGCCACGACAGTGGTCATTTTGGAAAATGAACACTTTGACTTTGACTATGTACTGTTAGTAACATTAGTTTACAGTAACAGAAATGTCAATGTCATGATAGTATAAAACAGTGGTGTCATCTATATAATTGATTATTGAGTTATATTTTGTATTTAGTCTTGAATGTTTAAGTATTAAATGCATTAGTTAACTTTGTGTAATATTTAATACTGTTATTAATTATTGTAAATTGACATGAAGTAGTTGTTTATGATATTGTCATTTACCCTCTCTTAAATGGTGTGTCATTGACTATTATAAAATAGGTTGTAAGTGTTGTATTCCTCTCAGACTGTTACGAAACATTGGATAATAAACATGTACGTGCAAGTGATGTGTATCATTGGAACAATTCCCAACAGTACATATATTTTACAGAGAAAAACCAATGAAATATTTTATTATTTATTTTATTTTAAGCCATTTGTGTCCCACTGTTGGACAAAGGCCTCTCTTTCTCCTCCGCTCGGATCTCTTCTTGGCGAGCATCGCCCAATTCGAATCAAAGGCATCTATTTCGCCCCTCCACCTGCGTCTAGGCCTACCCTGGTGTCTTTGACATACTGGGGCACCCATATCTATACTAATATTATAAAGCTGAAGAGTTTGTTTGTTTGTTTGTTTGTTTGAACTCGCTAATCTCAGAAACTACTGGTTCGAATTGAAAAATTATTTTTGTGTTAATTAGACCATTTATCGAGGAAGACTTTAGGCTATATAACATCACGCTGCAACTATTAGGAGCGAAGAAATAATGGAAAATGTGAAAAAAACGGGGAAAATTATAACATTATGCTACGGGAGCGAAGCCGCGCGGATCAGCTAGTAATGAATATGAATGAATAAACAATGAAATAAACACAACAAAATTAATAAATGCACATAATTGGTGCGAAAAGGTTCGAACTCAGCATCGTGGTGGTTACAGGCAACCAGTGCTGGTCTTCCGTTCGGACCCCTCTGTGACGTGAAACTATTAAGACAGCAGTCCCAAGTTAAAGAAGCCATACCCAGAATATGTCGATTTTAAATATTATATACTAGCTGCGCCCCAGGGCTTCGCTCCTGTGGGAATATCGGGATGATATAAAACTTATAGCCTTCCTCGATAAATGGGCTATCTAACACTAAAAAGATTTTTCGAATCGGACCAGTAGTTTCTGAGATTAGCGCGTTCAAACAAACTCTTCAGCTTTATAATATTGGTATAGATTACTACATTTTCTACGAGGCTCAATCTTCTAGGATAATTTTATATGTCCTATTTTCATCAGTGAACATAGGATGCCAATGGTAAAAGAATTTTCAAATCGGTCCATAAATGCCGGAGATATGCGGTAACATACATAAAAAATACGGTCGAATTGATAACCTCCTCCGTTTTTTATTTATTTATTTTTTTTACAATGCAACATAAATAAATTGTCGTCAAATTCTAAACAGTTTGTTGGCGAGGCGCTCTCATCCTTAACTTACAGCCGTTTACAATATTCTATCTTTCCCTTGTTTTGTTTACTAAAGTCAGACAAATCTATCTATTTGCACTTACTTTGATTTCTATATCCTAACGACGGATACATTTGCTATGACTTTTGTCTATCTATTGTCATATAATCTGACATAACAATCTATACATAATCAATGATACATTATTGAAAATGGCCGTTAGGTTTTGAAAGTCAGTTAATAATATAAATTATTTAAGTAATTCTTGCTTACAAATTAACAGTATATAAAATGGTACTTCTATTGCTTACAAATGTTATTACTTCCCTTCGAGGCATCGATTGGCAATTTTTAACGTAATACATTTCGTCTTATTACGTAAGTACATTCTAAATATGCTTGCACGTGACACCATTAGGGGAGCATCTAGTGATGTACCTATACCATATCGATAAATTTTGTATTTATGTCGATATTTATTCGTTTCTAATTAGTGTGTTTCAATTCTTTGTTGTTTATGTTTAAGTGTTGTTTAAGCGGTTTTTAAACATAAATGTATTGCATGGCATTGAAATTTAAGCCTTTTTTGTATTCTATAAAAATTTAAGATCACTTCTCAAAATAGTTGCCTAGAAGAGATTGCTATGTAAGTAAGGTAGCCATTTGTGCATCTCCATTTTTTGTGCTTTTACCTATGTTTGTTAAATTACTATACATTATTATTATTATTGGTGAACAATAAAGTGTATTAATTTCATTGTAATATTAATGTCTATAGATATGATGGTTGTCTTTTTAGGTCAAAAATAATCTTTGACTGGCACGAAGACATATTTCCACATCGTCACTGATAATCGAATCCAAGACCTCTAGGACTCACTTTATCTATCTAATTTAATTATTATTTATCAATATAATTTTTAATTTATTTTTGGTATAATTTTTAAAGATTTTAGTATTAAATTGTAATTAAAAATGTTTAATATCCACTGTGAACATGTTAAAAATTATTTTCTATTCCTCTCTTTATTTGTGTATATGTCTATATTCATGCTATTAAATGTTTATTAAAAAAAATAAATTACATTTCATCGACAAGTTTTCCCATCCCTACCTGGCGCCAGCTCCGCTAAACAATCCGCTATAATTATCCCCACTCAATTTATCGATAATTTGATCCTAAACATCATTAATTAGATGCTATTTGAACTGTGAATTGGGAAAACGGACGAAGAGGTCTTTAACTTTAACCGACTTGAAAAAAAAGTATTTTATTAAGTATACTAATATTATAAAGAGGAATACTTTGTCGGTTTGTTATTCACACCTATGTTTGCGCCCACACTTGTGCACTATAATATCTCCCGCGCAGTTGGCTGATCTCTGTAGAGATTGGCCGCCGTGACCGAAAATCGGTTAGGACGAACTTTTTTTTGGTTTGTAATGAATAGCCTCAAAAACTACTGGACCGATTTTAAATATTCTATCAGCATTTGTAAGCTACACTATCTATGAGCAACATAGGCTATATTTTATAGGCTATATATATAACATGTTACGGGAGCGAAGCCGTGAGAATCACCTAATTTTTATATTATAACTATGGCCACATGATGACGTCACAAATCGTCACAAATATAATAACTTTTTGCCAAAAAATAGAACTGACTTCCTCACACTAAAAACTAGAAAATAACCTTTTTATGTTATAGGTATTTAGTTTATACCTTGAGTGTTATTTTTTTTTGCCAAATAAATATATTTTCTTTTCTTTTCTTCTTTTTCTTTCTTTCTTTATTTCACTTTTGCTGAAATCTATATAAAGTCGGTGCAAAATCTTGTTAAATGTAAAATAAAATTAAAGGTAATTTTTTACTTCTAGTGTGAGCAAGTCCTATTTTAAGCTACAGAACCCTAAAACCTACCTGTATATAATATCTGCCTTCAACCTGTATATAATATTTTCCTTCAACCTGTATATAATATTTGCCTTCAACCTGTATATAATATGCCTTTAATGGAAGTCTTCATACAAGTCCATTACTGTGATGTATTTTATCGAACAACTTTGTGAGTGCAATTATCGAGGTAAGGATAAAAGTTGGACTTATTTAATTACGAGCCTTATGAATACATAGTATAAAACAAAGTCGCTTTCCCTATTTCCCTTTGTATGCCTAAATCTTTAAAACTACGCAACGGATTTTGATGCGGTTTTTTTTAAATAGATAATGTAATTCAAGGGGAAGGTTTATATTTATGATAACATCTATTAAATAATGGAGAAATACTGTTTTTTGAGGTTTCTAATGTGATCTCGTTGATTTTCATTTCATTCCGCTGACATTGCAAACGCAGACAGAGACCTACGTTATTTATCAAAATAAAGTACTAATTTTTATATAACGTTCGCAGTTTTTGTGTAGTGTATTTAGTATCAGCATTGCACCATTGCAAAGTAGAGGCAGGTCGCTAGTAGCCTATAAAATAGCCTATGTTACTCGTGGATAATGTAGCTTTCGAATAGTGAAAGAATTTTTAACATGGTTCCATTAGTTTTTGAGCCTGTTCATTACAACCAATCAAAGTTTTCCTCTTTATAGGTTTAAGTGCCTCGCCCGTGGCTTTGCTCCCAGAGCATGTTATATAGCAGTACACCCGTATTCACAAACTTAGTAGTTCTCTCAACGCACAGGGTGCCATAGACCTATTCAGAGACGATACTTGAGTAACGGTTTGTCACGTCACGTTTAAGTTAAGTCTTTTTGTTTTTAACTAGCTAGTAGTATGTGTTAGATGTGCCCCAAGGCTTCGCTCCCGTGGGAATATCGGGATGATATAAAACTTATAGCCTTCCTCGATAAATGCGCTATCTAACACTAAAAAAATTTTTCGAATCGGACCAGTAGTTTCTGAGATTAGCGCGTTCAAACATACTAACTCTTCAGCTTTATAATATTAGTATAGTTTGTGCTACGGGAGCGAAGCCGCGCGAATCAGCTAGTTATATGTATAGATAAAAAAAATCATATATATGCTATTCAAGCGACACTCTTTAAGTGATTGATACGTCTTCACAAGATTGATGTCCCATCTGAGATCAGATTGCTTCTATGGGACTACCCAGTGGCGCAGTGGTGCGAGTATAAACTTATAGAAAGAAATATAATAAAATATATCTATTTGCCTCAATATAGTTACTATTAGCAACATATCTTTAAAGTAACTGTAATGTCAATGTCATGATAGTATTGTAATAAACTCATAGAGGGGCTATGTAAAATTATGTCGAATGTAATAGAAATGTATTGTTATTCTACACAACTGGCCAATTACAGAACTAGTCAGTTATCAACAAATCGCAGCTAGTCATAACGACTTAGCAAAGTGAGGGTAGTTGGGTCGTGACATCATTAAGACGCGCAGATACTAGCCCAGATTACAGATTTTGATACCTTCATTGATACCTTTTTAAGTATCAAAGTTTCATGCGCCTTAAATAATTTTCTTATAATCTTAACCCATGTGGTGACGAGTTAGAATTCATGTGTCACCACCCCATTTTTGCTCGCACTGGTGAAATTACCTCCTCCCAGCAGAAGATCAGCGTGAAGCAGTATTGCACTGTGTTTCTTGCAGTGAGCGGGGGCTCAGAGACCCGTATTCTATTCCTCTCCTATCTTGTTCTACTTCTTTCCCAATTTCCCAACATTAAAACCCCTCCCTTTCCTTTCAAGCCCGCAAGGCATTTGCAACACTTTGATGTTGTAGATGTCCATGCGGTCAGTCATTTAACATCAGGAGAGCTGCATACTCCACTTACCTACTGTAACAAAAAATAATAATCACCACTGCACCATTACCGCAATAAAGCTATGAATCAGCTATAAAAAGTAATGTCTTCATATACTTTTCATGGTTTCTTAATGTCGAATATTGCACTTCGGGCATTTCCAATGGGATCATCAAATGTTTAGGACGAGCTTTTACTAGTAGAGATTTTGCTGACGAACGAGCATGCTTACACTTTACATTATTTTAATAATTTTTAAATACATATAAAGAGAATAAAGTCTTTAGACAGATAACTCTTTGGAATATCTTTGATTATTCTTAAGAATAAAACAAATGTCAAAGTGGCGTCACATAAAAAACTGAATGTAGAAATATAATTTTGCTTGTGCTATGTATTAGAATATTATAATAATAAACATTAAATGTCGTTTCTCTTTCAACAGAGCAACGTATTATTGTTTTATTAAATTCCCGAAAATAAAAATGTTCTTATATACATACATACTATAGATACATTAACACTCAGACAGTTGAAAATTACAATGTTCATCACATCATAATATTCTACTCGTGGGGATCGAACACACACCTTTCGGCACCATAGACCACATCCACTGCACCAATCAGGGTTTTTCTATTTTATAGCATGCAAGCGGGACGTACGGTTTACCTGATGTTAAGTGACTGACCGCAGCCCATGAACATCTACAACATGAAATGTCGGAGAGTCTTGCTGGTTTTAAGGAAGGGGAAATGAAATGGAAATAAAGGCATCCGGGCACCCGCTCACCGTACGAAACACAGTGCAATACTGCTTCACATAGATCGCTTCTGCTCGGGGGTGGTAATTACACCGGTGCGGGCTTGGCCCAATTGTATAATGCTCGGCTCCCACTCTTCTATGGCTGAAGATGTTGTGCAGCAGAATTACCCTCTGTCGCCTCTTACGACACCCACGGGTAGAAATGGGGTGGCGACACACGTATTCTAATCCGTCGCCACACGGGTAAAATTAATGTTATTGCTTAATTAATGATATAAATTGGTTATATTGTTAAAACGGAACGGTTTGATAAATAATTATTCAGTCCAGGTTTAAACCTGACTTACTTAGACGTTGTAATAATACCGTAGAAGTTTTGTAGGTTCTTTTTGTCCAACTTGGTACCCTTCTTTTGCTGTTTAAATAAATTTGAGTACTTTTTCACAAATATACAAGCTTCATGTTGTATGGATGGATGTATAGGATGATTAAGGTCATTAAATATTTTAATTTGTATAAGAACTATAAATAATAATATAATATTTTAAAATAATATTTTCTATTATTATGTATAACGCGATAAACAACAAATGCTGTTTCACACCTATTATTAGCAAGTAGGCTAGAAAATATGTTTTGTTTTGAAAGTTATATTTGAGATTGTTTAGCTTATACGCTGTTGGTTGTGTCAATATATAATAAATATAAATAAATATAAATACCTACCTACCT
This sequence comes from Phoebis sennae, assembly GCA_001586405.1. Taxonomy (NCBI): domain Eukaryota; kingdom Metazoa; phylum Arthropoda; class Insecta; order Lepidoptera; family Pieridae; genus Phoebis; species Phoebis sennae. Next base: position 29,652 of record LQNK01000290.1, on the reverse strand, counting down.
ATAAATAAATATAAAAACCAGCGTCAGGCTTATGCCTAGCTTATGCTGAAATAGATCCTATTCGGCGCTACTGTGAGACACAAATGAATTAGTTTTTGTTTCATAATATAGCATTAGTTTGTGAGTGTGTTTTTATTTTTATACATATATATCTTCTTTTTTTATTTATATTTCGATTTGTTTCTTTCTGTGTCACCTGTACTGCTGAATAAATGTCTTTTTCTTTCTTTATTTTCTTTTCTTACCTCGTTAAACCTCCTAATCAGCGACCGTACAGTGCTCTTCGCTTGTGGTGTGTGCGTGGCTGGTGGTCGCCGGATCATGTGTCGTTCGCTGACGGTACCCAGCACGCCTTCACCACCTAGATCTAACGTCACTTGGCGGAGGTAGTCTATTGGTGGTACCTGCAACAAAATATAATAGTTATTGCACAGATTAGAGGATAAAGGCAGATGGAGTGCGGCCGAAGACTCAGGTGACGCCGAAAAGCAAATACAAACTTCAAAAGCAAATACCAAAATGTTCGTCTAGTTTGACACAACACGTCACGAGGGCTTCGTAAGTTTCAAATTTCACTCACACAGATGCACTTGTACGCACGAGTAGTTAGCGTCACTTGAGTCTTTTATTCTCTAATCTGTGAGGTATTGATATTAAATAGGAGTAATAAAGCATCAATTCACTTTGACGCTCCTAATGAATATATCAATGAAGTATGACTATGTCTATGTGAGTTGCTCTTTCGGTCGAAACTAAATTATTATTGTGAATGGGGATTCACATCGCTCCTATATCTCTGCGGAGTTGTGGTCTCCCAAATGTTTCGGGAAAACCACGACGAGGAGAAAAGCAGGATAAATAAATAAATAAATATTCCTGGACATTTAACACAACGCCATCTAGTCCCAAACTAAGCAAAGCTTGTACTATGGGTACTAGATAATTGATAAACATACTGAAACATATTTTTTGTAAATACACACATACTATAGATAAATCAATACCCAGACAGTAGAAAATTACAATGTTCATCACATCATAACTTTTTACTCGTGGGAATCGAACCCACACCCTCTCTTAAAAAAGGACATAGGGTACCTTCCATTGATCTATATACCCTGAATTAAATGCGATCTTTAAATCGATACATCTTTCCAAGCAAATATGATCTGAATAAATTTAAGGTTAATGTGAAGGCATTACATAAACCTCGACCATGTGTTTCCACCAGGTGAAACTATGATCAAACATTTCTTAATTGCGGTACAAAAATAACTTTTTGCCAAAAAATAAAGCCTTCCTCACTCTAAAAAGTAGAAAATAACTTTCATTTTATTTTTGTGGAAATCTATACAAAGTGCAAAATCTTATCAAATTGAAAATAGATAAATGCATCGGTTTTATTTTTTGGCAAAAAATTATTAGTTCTCCCTTTTTAATGTCCTGTGAAGGGTAATCACATCATCTAGTCACAATTCAGTTGGTATATACATCATTAAACCTTAACCGCAAGGCTTATTCTCTTGATTTTCGAGGAGTTCCCTGGAATATCTTCCACATGGATGATCAGACTTGAACCAAATTTCTATGGGACAACTGACACTCTGCTCTTTCGAATGCAAAAATAATTTTCCAAGTCGGTATACGGTCGAATTTATAACCTCCTCCTTTTTTTACAGTCGGTTGCAAATGCAAGAGAAGCTACAGGCAAAAGTAAGTGCAATACGAATGTAGTATTCAGTCATTAAGGTCGATATTTCTATATACACAAACACAGTCTTTACGAGAACGTTGCAATCAGTCCTCGTTAGTGGTTTTATATTTTATTTTATGGACCCATAAAGGTAATAGTATCACGGTTCATTTCGTTCGGAATTTTATTTAATTTTGTGTATTGATAAAATTGTGGATTAATTAATGAATTAATAAAGTGGTATAAAGTACTTTATTCTGTGTAATGTAAAATTTGTGTAAATTTGTCTTTGTGTGTGTAATGTAATGAATATGTTCTATAAATAATGGCCATTTTCAATAATGTATAAATGACTAGCTTTTCGCCCGCGGCTTCGCTCGCGTGGACCCGGCAATTCCCGGCAATTATTCGAATTTTTCTCACCTTTTAAACCTTCCCTAGACCTCCACGAATAATTCAAGACCAAGATAAGATAAATCCGTTCAGCCGTTCTCGAGTTTTAGCAAGACTAACGAACAGCAATTCATTTTTATATATTTTATTATTATACATTATATTATATATATATATATATACAATAATGTATATTACATTATACATTATACATTATACATTATTATATTATAGTTTATGGATTGATTGTAACGTCAAATTATATACTTAACAACAGGTAGACAAAAGTCATAGCAAATGTATCCGTCGTTAGAATATTGAAATCAAAGTAAGTGCAAATAGATTTGTCTGACTTTAGTAAGCAAAACAAGGGATAGATAGAAAATTGAAAACGGCCGTAAATCAATATCTATCTATCTATCTATCAAATTCATAACGACCCGATAGGCGCAGTGGATGTGGCAATGGTCTTTGGCGCTGAAGGTATAGGTTCGATACCCACGAGTAGAAAATTATGATGTAATTTTCTACTGTCTGGGAGTTAAACTATCTTAGGATATCTGTAAAATATTTATTTAATCAATTTGTACCTGTATTTATTATTTATCAATATATCAATCAATACATATAATAAAATCGT
>LQNK01002479.1:55021-67471 GCA_001586405.1 Phoebis sennae | reverse complement strand
GAAATGTTATTTTTTTCCATGAAAAATAAAATTAAATGTTATAATTGGTCAATATTAATAAGAATTCATAATTTGTAATGTGATGTATTGTGTATAAATGCATAAATTTTCAAAAATTTTCAATAGAACCATTATTGTACTATACCGTTGTAAACCTTTGATTTTACATCATGTGCCACATTCTACCATGGAAATAGCTGGAAATTTGAATTCAGCTCCCACTACACCTATCATCAGTTCGATAGATCAATAATTAATAAAATAATGGACCCGGAAATCTAACGCGATGTTGGTTAGTCTCTGAAAAGTTTGGCCACCATAGCTAAAATTTGGCACAAAAGTAATTGTTTTACTTTTAGATTAATTTTAAATTAATAAAATAATATTTTCATAGATAAGTATTAGAGAATATTGGAGAAATGCGAGGATATTGTAATGGCATACGATAAAAGTGGACAAAAATTTCATGAAGGTTTATGCATTTATACACAATACATCACATTACAAATTATGAATTCTTATTAATATTGACCAATTATAACATTTAATTTTATTTTTCATGGAAAAAAATAACATTTCATACTTAGCATCATCCTGGACGTATCATTAAAATAGGTCCCAAATTGATTTCAAATTGCAATATTTTTTTTGCTTTAGGGAAAAGTCATAAGTTTTATACCATTTTGAAATCGGTATTAAATACAGAAGTTTTTAAGTGCACTGATCGTCTCAGTGTAGTACATTTTTTTTAAACCACAGACTATCAAATCTGACCTCAAAATTTTACTCTATCCTAAATTTGAAATTAATATTTTTTTTCTTCCGTTGTCTGATATTTCTATTAATATCTAATGCATGCATGATAGCTGAGCTAATGAAGCTCAGCTATCATCCCCCAAGAGATGCTTCACTCATTACGGGACACCCTGTATATTGCACTGCATCAACGCACACATAGAGACTTCACCGATACAATATTTTGGGCTACATAGAAACAATCTGAGCGTGTGTGAAGTCGTATGTGAAAGATGCGCAAGTTTTTTGTTTATAACTTAAAATATTTTCATTATTTTTGGTTTATTTTTTCGTTCTATCTGTTTTATTCTTAACAATAACAACTTCTTAGTAATATTTATTTATAGTCTTTGTAATTTCATGTTTTTACAATTTTGCCATTGTTATTCGTAAATTTCTTTTGTCAATTCGTCCATTAAAAAAAAGCTACGTTCAGTATTTATATTCATTAGTAACAGTTCCGCCTTCGTGCTCGAACATCTTATTGACGTAACGACCCTGCTACCCTCAGTTTGGCAATAGTCGATAAAAAAATTAAAATTATTTATTTCCGAACGTCATTACAGTCTATAATATTGTTCTACCGATTCCGATGCCGATTATGACTACCTGTGATTTGTGATCAACACATCTTAAAACATTCGAGACAAAACACAAAATAATGTTCTATAATCTTATATAGATGGCACCACTGTATCTATACTATCGTGTCATTGACATTTGAGTTACTGTAAACAAATGTTACTAACAATACATATGCGAATGAAATGAATGAAAATAACTTTATTGCATACACCAAACATAGGCGGCCTTATAGCTATTAAGCATTTCTTCCAGGCAACCCCAAAGACAGAAATAATAGCAATTTGAATTATGGGTAGAGTGCATTAAAACATTTATATGTTTGAATATATAATATATAATCTGATATATAATAATCTGATTATTCAGATTAAAGTAAAATCAATATATAATATTATAATAGAAAAAATATAAAAACAATATAAAGATAAATTACATATAAAAAATAGTAAAATAGATACAACTTATATTACAATAATGATGATATATAGTACGTTTGTAATACGAGATTGACTTCTATATAGCTTCTTCTACTTTCTTCTATTTTGTTCTAATACTTAACTCCCTTTGTCATTTTCAAAGTGCTTCATAAATACACACATAAGCTAATATGCAGCTCACATAAAGCGCACTTGGTTCGTAACTCAGTCTAAAATTCGTCTGAAAGCGCTAAATGTGCTCTTGAACAAAAGACTCAAATCCCCGACATCCTTTCCATGTCGGCGTTCCTAACATATTCTTACATAGCGAAAGTAGCTCCTAGTTTGTTTGTTTCATATTAAATATGCGTTTTAATAGTCTGCGTAGCCTAAATAGTAACAATAGCCTTTATTTACACGGTATTGAGCAAATAAGGAAATAATTGCTTAAATAAAAAGTGAAAGGAGATATAAATAACTCATTATAAAACTCACTTTCAAATAAAGTTGTATTTGCTACTCAGCTATGCCAAGACATTCCACCTACCCCATTGCAAGTTTACATCAACTTCCATTTGAATGTCATAGTTCTTTTTTAAATCTATCAAGTGCATCATCATCTTACAAATATGTAAATATAAGCTAATATGCAGCTCACATAAAGCGCACTTGGTTCGTAACTCAGTCTAAAATTCGTCTGAAAGCGCTAAATGTGCTCTTGAACAAAACACTCAAATCCCCGACATCCTTTCCATGTCGGCGTTCCTAACATATTCTTATATAGCGCGAAAGTAGCTCCTAGTTTGTTTGTTTCATATTAAATATGCGTTTTAATAGCCTATGTAGCTTAAATAGTTATAATAGCCTATATTTACACGGTATTAAGCAATAAGTGAGGTATTTGGTAGAATTTACAAGGGGATATGTGGTTCATTTATCATTAGAATAACAGCTGTTCAACACCCGTCATTAACACTCTCCTTGACTAAAGAGAGAAGAGGAGATAAGAAAATAATTGCTTAATTTAGAAAAATGATAAGAGATATAAATAAATAAGTATTTAACTCACTTTCAAAGAAATAGAAGTAATATTTGCTAGTCAATGTTCAGTTATACCAAAACACTCCACCTACCCATTGCAAATTTACATCAACTTCCATTTGAATGCCATTGTCTTTTTTTAAATTCATCATCATCGTACAAATAAACAAAACGTGGTCTGGAAGAATTCGCTTCCTTAGCGATAAGACCGCCTATTCAAAATTTAGGTCTCTTGTTTTTAGCTCTTTATATTATTGTCAGTGCAATAAAGGATATATAAGATATAAGATAAACATAAGCTAAAACGCAGATTACACCAAGCACACTTGGTTCGTAACAGTCTAAAGTTGTAGTCTGAAAGCGCTAAATGTACTCTTGAACATAAGACTCAAATCCGACATCCTTTCCATGTCGGCGTTCCTAACATATTCTTACATAGCGCGAAAGTAGCTCCTACTATATTGTTTGTTCCATATTCAATGTGCGTTTGAATAACTTTTTGAATTTCTTTTATATGCCTTTGGAAGTAATTTAAAAAGGTTCGAAAGATCTCAAAGGAAATTGTTGTTGTGTTGTTTCATATTGCATTAGAATAAGTGATCACCACCTTCCAACGTTAGTAGTACCAAAGTCCTTGTGAATACTTTTCTGGCTTAAGAGGCGCAAAATAAGGAAATAGCAAATTACATCAGAGATTGTTACAAGATATCATTAACAAGGATAGAGATCGCATTTAAGACCATTCTTATTTTTAGTCTGTATAATAACCATTATAGTAGATATCTATTGATAGAGAGAGAACTATTTTTCCGGGATACACCGACCTTTTATTTTTAGCTTATATATTTTATGTACAATTAAAAATATAATTTATAATTTCGTTGATATTAAGAAAGTTTCTTTGTGTTTGAAAACTAATTACCTTTGTTCCGTCTAATCGTTCGCGACAAAAATTAATAATCTAAATAACACGTTTTATACTTGAACAGTGTTAAAAATCTCCCGTTGCTTTTATTCAATCAATAAAAATTTCGGTTATGTTTTTTGTCTTTTTTAATTATTTAAATTCAATATGGAGAAAATGAGGAATAAATTAAAATGAAATGATTTATTTGCTAGAAAAGTGGTACACATGTTACTGAATTAAATATGTCCAGTCCAATTCACCAGTTTTCTGGCACGCAATTAAGTAAAATAAACATGTCTAAGAAATAGTTAGGGTAAAGACTTGAAAAAATAAATCTCGTTATAACAATTTAAAACCTCGTTATGCAAATAAGTCTAAATATTTCATACATTTCATTCGATTTAATCATAACTCAGAACTTACTGCAAACACGATCTGAATAGATTTTTAAGAAATCGCTCCGCGAACCAAAGATAAAAGAAGCCTGAATGAGAACGAAAGTCTTTGAACTTTTCTTTTCAAGTTCTACTAGGTCTACATACATTTACATTGCTCCTGCATTGCAAGAAAAGGCTTTCAAAAAGGCCCGACTGTTACACCCTAAATAGGAGATCTTTAACTGTATTTCACCAACTCTTCAAAATAATTTTTTAATGATAGTTTTTATTAAAAAATTAAATTTCGATTTTTCATTCAAAGTACATTTACAGTTATTAACTATATTTTTGTGCTACGAAGTGGATACTTTAAAGTAAAATATATATGTTATGAATATATAATATCTTTATTTTCCTCACACTTAGACTATATACAAGTCATAGCTTAGAGTAATATAAATATATAATATAATAAGGACTGGTGTTAGTCGTAATTTACACACACATCGAAGCTTTCACATGTAGGATTGAAAGTAGAATATTATTTTATTATTATTTAGACAAAGTAAGATATCGTGTCAATAAAGACACCATCACTTAAAAATTATTTCTTTGAAAACATTTTAATGATAGCTGAAACTTATAAAATTTATGGCTACAGCACTAATCCACTATGATGGGTTTACATTAAAACTTTTCACAACTGAAGGGGCGCTTTATTTCCTAAAATCCTTCGTTTGTTCAATCATTTATTCGTTATCCCACTAATATTATAAATGTGAAAGTTTGTGAGGATGTATGTATTTATAACGCAAATACTACTGAGACGATTATAATGAAACTTGGTATACATATAGGTAAGGATCCAGAATAACATGTAGGTAGGCTACTTTAATCCCGGAGTTGCCAGGGGATTAGGCAGGGGCCTGGGGGCGTGGCTTGTTCTTTATAAAAAAAAGTAATACTAATAATATAAACCTGAAGATTTTTCGGTTTTCAGTCAGTAAATAATTCAATTATGGATAACAAGCCGCGCTCCGCGGTTTTACCCTAGTAAGCTCTAATCACGTGGCAGCTTCGTAATTGTTGTGTGATGTTTCTCTTAAAATTCTAGTATTGATTGAATGATTCATTATATAAATTTTAATTATTAAGGTGGTTGTAAACAACAAGAAGACCTCACAGCAAACAATAATATTTCTTTTTAACTACAAGTTAATGACATCAGGAAGTATCCCATAATCATATTCAGTCTAGTTTTGTTCAAGTAATCTCATAACTCGAACTTCGGTAAAAAGCTATCACGGAGAGCAATTCGCTTAAAGCTGAGGTACAAATTCCAATCATCTCTACCCTGACTTATAATTGGACACTCCGGGGAACTATTAAACTCTGTACGTGGAGAACAACAGTACTTTTAATAATAGCCGTAAATTATGGAACTATAGATAATGTAATTATACCTACATATTTCTGTTGTAAACTGGCTTTCAAAAAAGACGCACGTTCTCTATTCGGGGCGTTTTTAATGTTCATGAATGTGCATCGATTACTCCGCGGTCTATCGACCAATGCTCATTCCTTTGAGAATAGGTAATTCCTGCAATACTAAAGATATATTCCGGGTACCTTCCCTAATATTAAATGGGGCTGTAAAAAATGTGTGTTTTTAGATAGGTCTTTCATTCTTTCCAACATATATACACAATTTCACCACAATAGTAGGGTTAAACAAACAATTATATCACATCGAGTCAATAATAATCAATGATAATATATAACAATAGAAACGAAAACGCTATTTACGGAAGAACAGTACGTTTACTTACATAGTTTACTTATATTCCAGTTAGTATACGATATATCGACGATTAATAACTCCACAGGCTACAACTTAAAAACAACTGAAACACGAGTCAATCCAAAACAATAACAAAGAGTTCAAGACTACTTTATTACTTTGGGAATAAAGCGTCTTATCTCAGTCTAAGGAATACCATAGACGTAGTCGTAGCACGAAACTGTCACATAGACAGCGTGGATCTCCTTCGATAAACGTCGCTTTGCCTACGTGTTTATTTTACGTCATACTTTGATGATAGTATTATTCCTATTTTTAATTTACTTCACTTTTCATACCTACGCACATACTACGCACGAAGAAGCGCGTGTCAAGCGCATGAGATGATGTGTCGGACTGTTTCCAAGTAGCTCAAGATTTCGTGTCGCTAGAAGGTTCTACGTGTGCATTGCCCGAGCACGCTTTGTATGAAGATTGACTTCTATACTAATCTACCTTACGTTAATAACGCCATATGCTTCAATTTAAAAACAACTAAAACACGAGTCAATCCACAACAATAACAAAGCTTTCAAGACTAAGCCCCAACCAAATATTACGTTATTAACTTTATTACTGCGGGAATAAAGCGTCTTATCTACGCCGCGTGTGTTTATTTTACGTCATACTTTGGTGACAGTATTATTTTTATCACGGAAATTATTATGGACATGAAAGTATGTTAGGTGAGCATAATTTAATAATGCCTTCATTTGGACAGTTTCTACAAATGTGCATTATGATGGAACCATATAATATGTTTTGATAGTCTAAAGGAATTGTAGTATAAAATAAATAGAAGGTAAAAATGGGACCCTTTTACTGAGTCTCCGCTGTCTGTCTATGGCCAGGCTGTATACCATAAACCGTAATACCTAGAAGGGTAAAATTTTCACAAATTATGTATGTCTACTGCCGCTGCTATAAAAATAAAAAAATCATATCAATGGTGTCTGAATCTGGTCTACTAAAACATGTTTTTTTTTTCATATCTTTTACTCGATATTAATAACGATTGGTCAGGTTGAAGCTTAAAATTTTCACAGAATATTAATTTCTATATTACCTTTCCAAATAAATAATGAAATATAAATAATCTAAATTTTTAATGGATACTAACAAACGTGATTTTCTTACTTATAGATGGTACTAAACTCTTCGTGCACAAGTCCGACTAGTCGTTTTTTTTGCCAATACGAAAACAAAGTAACATTCTTAAAACATTTATATTTAAACATGATAAAATAAACGTTCCTCGTAAACAATGTTAGATTTAATTCAGCAATTCGAGCGTCCTTGTAACTGATGATGTTTCATTTCTAGCCCGGGGCGGATCACTCAAAGGATCGCTTAACCAGTTTACAAACATTAATTAATTGGACATCTGGTTTGAGATTGTGCATCAAGATCCGAGCTCAAGTCCAATGGTATTTCGTTGATTACACAGCTTTTTATTTTAGACTTATGCTGATCTGAGCTCGTTTATATTGAAAGTGGTTTATGTTGATGTCTATATTAAGGACTTCTATGGCGATCCAATTAACTTCCTTGATAGGCATTTATTGTAATGATTAAGGGAATTTGTGGTTTAAAGAACTTCCAAACTGTAATTTTATTACAGAATTATAGAGCACTAGCCCGTTTATAACGTTAAATTCGAGGTCCATAGATCAATAAATTCTGTCACCCAAAGCTTTACAATAAATAATATGTCTAAAATAATTTCCAACTTAAGTTAACAGATAGTACACAAAACCCATAGTGCATTAGGGTTAAGGAAAGTTTGAGATTCTCAGTGGGAGGAACCTGTTGCCCGGGAGACGCCTCCTAGCCTCATGGAGTAAAGATGAATACAGAACTTACAAATTGTATGTAATTCAGTGATGCGATTCATATAGAACATAATTATGATTTTAAAATGCGTATGCTGTCAGTCCGTCTTTCCTTCAGGCCTAAACCACTCAAGGAGCCTCGCTACATGGAATATAGATAATTACAGAGCTTACAAACTATATGTAATTTAGCGATTCGATTCTAATTATTTGTTAACAGGTTAAAACATACCTGTACATAATAATTACTACTATAACTAATGCGTAAGTAAGTCTGTCTCTTCTTCACACCCTAACCACTATTGAACTGCTTTGGACGAAAATTTGTACCAGTATAGTTTGAAACCTGAGAAAATACATAGGATACTTTTTATCTCAGAAATCCCAAGAGAACGGGAAATATTCGCGGGTGAATTCACGAGGCACATAAATAATATTTCTACAAAAAATTCCCAACTCGAATTCACAAACAATAAAACACAAACCCTAAGTGTATGAACGTTAAGGAATGTTCAAGATTCCCAGTGGGAGGCACCTGTTGCCCGGGAGACGCCTCGCTTCATGGAGTACGGATTAATATAGAGTTTACTTATGTAATTTACAGTACATACACTAACATATGCGTAGGTCACTCTATCTATCTGTCTGCCTCTTCTTCACGCCTTAACCACTATTGAACTGTTTTGGATGAAATTTTGTACCAATACAGTTTGAAATCTGAGAAAATACATAGGATACTTTTTATTTCGAAAGTCCCAAGAGAACAGGAAGTATTCACGGGTGAATCCACGAAGCACATAAATAATATTTCTAAAAATAATTCCCAACTGGAATTCACAAACAATAAAACACAGACCCTAAGTGTATGAACGTTAAGGAATGTTCAAGATTCCCAGTGGGAGGCACCTGTTGCCCGGGAGACGCCTCGCTTCATGAAGTATGGATTAATACAGAGCTTAGAAACTGTATGTAATTTACAGTACATACACTAACATATGCGTAGGTAACTATTTCTATCTGTCTGCCTCTTCTTCACGCCTTAACCATTATTGAACTGTTTTTGACAAAATTTTGTACCAATACAGTTTGAAACCTGAGAAAATACATAGGATACTTTTTATCTCAGAAATCCCAATAGAACGAGAAATATTCGGAGGTGAATCCACGAAGCACATAAATAATATTTCTAAAAATAATTCTCAACTGGAATTCACAAACAATAAAACACAGACCCTAAGTGTATGAACGTTAAGGAATGTTCAAGATTCCCAGTGGGAGGCACCTGTTGCCCGGGAGACGCCTCGCTTCATGGAGTATGGATTAATACAGAGCTTAGAAACTGTATGTAATTTACAGTACATACACTAACATATGCGTAGGTAACTATTTATATCTGTCTGCCTCTTCTTCACGCCTTATTCATTATTGAACTGTTTTTGACAAAATTTTGTACCAATACAGTTTGAAATCTGAGAAAGTAAAGTGAAAGTGATAAGAAGTATCCTATGTTACTTTTTATTTCGGAAATCCCACGAGAACGAGAAATATTCGCACGTGTATCCCCACATAAATAGTATTTCTACAAATAATTCCCAACTCGAATTCACAAACAATAAAACACAGACCCTAAGTGTATGAACGTTAAGGAATGTTCAAGATTCCCAGAGGGAGGCACCTGTTGCCCGGGAGACGCCTCGCTTCATGGAGTATGGATTAATATAGAGCTTAGAAACTCATGTATGTAATTTTGAGATTCGTTTCTGATTACTGTTAACGGATTAAAAGATAGATGTACGTACTTATGTTTATAATCAAGTGCCCAGCCGCATCATACTTATACTATTATAGCCGCATACTATTATAAAGATGAAAGAAGTGTTTCTATGTGTATGATTGTACTGTTTTGCTACAGGAGCCCTGCGGAACACCTATTACATCACTAATTTTAGGATATATGTTATGGACCCATTTATTAATAAGGGCGTTATTTATTAACAAATAGTTATTATCTTAACTTACTGTTTATCTACAGATTACCACTAGCAGATTATATTGGGTGGGGCGCAGGGAAGGAGATTTTTTTTGATAGTTTTTCATTGAAGTGATTGTGATCGGAGGCAGAAGGAAGGAACTTTAGCCAAATAATCACTTTTATCATATAAATTGTTTAAATTTAAGTTTATAAATCATACGTAGAGGCCAGAGATTAACAGAAATGTTGTGTTTTAAGATAGTTAAGTGTTCGTTCGTCTTATTTGAGTTTTCAATTAAATTTAAGTGTAAAAATAAAAGCAAAGAAATTACCATTTTTTATTACTCCGCCGAATAGGTGGTAAGCCTTTTGTATAATGCCCAGGCAATTTAATTATTAGAATAGATTTCAAAATTAATGTTTTTCACAATGCCCGGGCATTTATATTAGCCCATTTATCATTTGGTTCATAACATATACAATTCAACAAAACATTATCAACCTTTTCTATTATTTCTTTTCAAACGAAACAACATCTCATATGAGTAAAAGACTCAACTGAAAAAATAAAAACGAACATAAGCGCAAGTCTCTTCATAGATAATTTATTATATTTTCCTTCATAAAACGTACAGCATCTCTCATGGAACGTAAAATGCGATAAGCTATATTAAATTTATTGTACGTTTTATTAAATGTTCCAGACAAGGAGCATAATGGAATAGTCTGCATTTTTCTAATTGAAAATGTACAAAAAAAATTATATGTAAGGCGAACACTTTTCCATCAAAGTAATGTTTTTTTTTGTCCTCCTCAATCATCTGACGCAATGTACGAATTTAGTATTTATTACGCCGCTCAATAAAAAAAGTATATACCTACTGTTTAAGTATCTAATTTTACGATTCATTTTATATGTATATATAATAGTTTATACATTTGTATGTCCGTTCCCAAATCAGTCCAATTTAGGTCTAAACCGACGCAAATTTCATTTAGCACACATTCAGTTTATTACATTACATTATAAACATTTCTCATTGACTTTCCAAAACATATGTTTTCATATACAAAATCGTCCATAACAATGCCCTACAGAGGCAAGTATAAGAGGGCAGAGTGCTGTGAGACCCGACCGAGCTGCATTATCCCCGGATAATTGCAGTGTCTTTGATGTCGTGTGTCGTAGCCATTACGTTCCAGATCTATTTACCAAGAATATTGTGGAGGTATGGTCGATGGCAAAATCAGCTTAAGACGCTACGTGAAGCTTTAGTGAACTAAGGGACCTTATTATTAGACCAAATCCGTAGTAAAAATACTTGATCATTCAACGGAACGCAAACTGTAAAAATAAGAGCCCTGCTTTATTTCTTTATTTCACACACAAGTAATTTACAGGTATAACCCAAAGCATTAGAAGCTGCTACTACAATTGCAAAAATTTAATTCGGATATGGTAGCCTGAGTACAGTTAATATTGATTAATATATAAAATTATATATGTTTGTATGTTTATTGCGAATGACGCATAACACTATAGCACAGATAATACTATAATTCGTAGTAGATATAGAATTAAGTGTACCATCGAGATCACATCTATCCTGCTTCCCATAAATTTGAAATTTTGGATTTATGTGTCAATCAAGGTACAACTACAGAACGATTTTAATGAATTTTTTTATACAATTATAGCAATTAGCTGGATTATGTTACTAGAATTCTTTTTATTGATCTATATACTCCCAAATTCAATGAGAGCCATGCCGCAGGCATTTGACAACTACTTAAAACTAGTTATCAATATAAATGTTATTATAAACTGTTCATATCATAACATGGTAAAAGCCATATATAATCTCCTCGTCTATAAAATAATCTCGTATAAAGATAATAATGTAGCCGTAACACGCCGTTCCCGTAACTCGAAGCAATTTTAAATTCATAAGCATAGCATCAAAGCTTAATTTGTTTTCTGAGCTATTTAATTTTAAATAACTCGTATTTGCTGGCAGCAATTTTAAATGTAATAGAGCGTTATGATTGAATTAACCGTCAATGTTATAAAACAATTAATTCTAAGTAAGGGCCGAGTTTTGAAACGTTTAAAAGGTCCAAAGATAAACGATGATACAAAATCGTTTTGGTTAACTTTCGATATCTACCCGTAATTTTGCTTCTTATTAAAATCTACTGATCTGTTTTATCACCTTTCCATATTATCAAGCGAAATTATTGCGAGTGAAATATAAATTTTTACACCTTTACTAAAAAAGTCTTCGATCGATCGTTCGATCACCGTAATTTCATGCAAAATAAGCAAATTCCTTGTGCTATTTCAGTGCCATAAAGAATTGAATTTATTATTAGTTGAATCGCTTGAGTTTATGAAAAATGTAATTGAATTGAAAATTAATCTTACAAATTAAATAAAAGCTACAACCGATTAAAATTACGAGCACGCAAGCCGTGCTTAAGTGTAGTATAATATTTGTGGGTTTTGCTTTACATTTTGATAGTAATTTAATTTGTTTACGATAAATGGTTTGTGATATTACTAAACTGCGGTTACATTAATTTCAATTTGTACGTATATACGTTATGGGGGATATATCCGTGGCTGGCGTGAACACATTGACATGTCGACTTGCATGAATTTTTTTTTATGCGCTTATTGCGTTC
>LQNK01002479.1:27724-54928 GCA_001586405.1 Phoebis sennae | reverse complement strand
GAAGTAGAGTTTTGTAAATAGATTTTTTTAAATAAATAATTCTGTGGATAAGGCGTGATTTTCACACAAATATTAAAACATCAAACATCCAAACTTTAATATTTATAATATTAGTAGGATTGTAGGATTATCCTAAAATACATATTTAAATAGGCAATACTCGCGAAGCATAGCTATTATTAACTCAACGAACTGATTTTAAAAAATAAACTATATTCTTTGGTTGTAAAGTTGTGAACGGTGTTGGTAATCGCTATAAAATACATTTAAATGAATGATTCAGGGGAAACTTAATTATTCATTCCTCCGACACCGACGACTTGACCGGTTTATTTCGTATTCGAGACAAATAAAAAGGATATTTTTCTTGACTTCGCGCCTATAATCGAATCGTTCTGTTTAGTATTTATGGGTAAAAGTTTATCGATTGACTCTCGTATTTTATATATAAGTCTACATTCGATATTTTCTAACATCGATTTTACTGTTGACTGTAGTCAAAAAATCCGAATTCATGTGGTGTATACAACTATTTTGGAATGTTTCAATTTATTTGCCAGTCTTAAAAGGAAAGATACAAAGAAAGGATTGATGAAGGGAAAAGGAGAAGAATAGAAGAAAAATCCGGGCCTACGAATCTTACAAACTACTGTTTTAAAAAGGTTACCATCCCAAGTGAATTAAAATTAACAAAATCCTTTGATATTAAAAAATTATTATAGGTTTTAAAAAACTTAATTAAACTAAATTATTCCCACGCCAAGAGTTTTTGTGGAACTCAATCTCTTCATTATTAAGAAGACAATGTTGACCACTTTTAATAGGCTTTCTAGCTATCTCTACAAGCACAATAACATTGTACTATATGCCCCAGGACAAAAGCTCCACAAATTCATATCCATAGTTCATTGTGTTAGCCCAAGCTGCATGTAATCCGTATCTCGTAGCTGGTCTTGGACGATAATGGCTGATCTCCAGCATAAAGTCGTCAAAGACTTTCATTACTCAGCAATTCAATACCAACCGAAGAAACTTGAATAATGTACGTAGATGCTTGGTGTAGCGACCTTGTACGTTTCGGATGATAACTAAATCAAGTGACGACTTGTTTATATTGAAACCAAATACCAACCTAATCCAATAGAATTCTTTTGTAATTTATATTTTGTATTGTTACCTTTTGATGGAACTGTATCTTGATGTATTTGTAAAGAAAACCACTTAACCAACTTCCACAATTAGTATTATTATTTTAACATTTTCATCAATTTAATTTAAATACTTAAGAATGAACTTTGGGTTAGATGGTGTTCGAAACTGGTCTAATTTGTTAAAAATAGTGAATCCAGTGTAGAAAATAATTAATATTAATTGTGAAACTTGGTGAAGTGGTTTTCTTTACAAACTAATCAATTCTGTTAAAAATAAACCTTGTATAGTTTCAGTTGTGTAATGAAATAAATATCTGAATTCATGCACACTCGTTGAACCTTCCTTTGATGTCGAAATCAATTCCAAATTAAATTTTTTCGATACGATAAACATATTGCACTCCATGTTTAACTATAAGTATGAAAATATCATCTTTCGATATCAATACGTAAAGCAAAAACTTTCTATCTATTGAAAAAAACGGGTTAAAGAAAGGTAAAGGAAAAGGAGCAAGCAGAGTAACAATTAATAACTTGACTCTCCCGGATAGTACTGGACATTGGCAGAATCCTTGTTACCGAGGAATGCCATTATAAAAAAAGAAGAAAGATGAAATTTGTCATTTCCATCAATTATTCATATCATGTCGAATTCTTTTCACTAGGCACAAACGAGTAAAATAAATAATGTATGTCAATAAAAATGTATTTAAATATACGAGTATACTACGATGAGACCGTCGCGATCGTTAAGTTTACCAAACTTAAGCTGTAAGTTGTCAAGTATCCAATGTAAGTATCCCATAAAATTATTTATTTTCAGTATAAAAAGCCTTTCCGCGTTTCGGCACTCACGTATGTAATACAGAACTTTACGAAAGCTTTGCTTTCAGTTCAAATGTCGTATGTTATATTTTTTGAATTGTTTACTGTCTTTGTATTTTTTGTTGAGTGTCGCAAAAGGTTAGAATTTTTGTTTTAATTTTATTTTTTTTGTTTTAAATAATACTTTTAATTTTATAAACATTCGTTGAGTAGTTTTTACTGCGACATTGTAATGTGTTTTATTTTCATTAAATTTAAACTAGTTTTGTTAGAATACCATTTGCCATTGACCGACCTTTATCAATTTAAATCCAAAATAGTGAGATATCTTTCAAATGAATATAAAATTTTGATGATATCCCATACACAACTCGTATTATGTTAGTTTAAAGTTTCGAAATCATCTATGCAAATATGAGACGTAAAAAGTAATATCCGTGTCTCGGCAATTTAACGATTCTTTATTACTGTTTTATCTCCAATCTTTTATAGCTTTGATTTTGGTAGTTAGGTATAGATGAATACATTATTTTAAGAATTTATCATTACAATTATCCTAAAATATTTTGTTCCTAAGCTAGTTCCTCCTGAGCTAGTTCAAACTTTTATATTATCTTCGTACCTGAGTCTATAAGCGCATAATTACCGCCTAAGTCTCCGAATAGAAGCCAGTACTTTTGGAGCTAATTCAATTTTTAATTAAAACAAAAACCAAACAATCAAATCTTTCCTCTGTATAATATTAGTATAGATGAAGATAGTCATCCTACTTTGTACTATTCTAGTTATATTTATATGTGAGGGCTTGCATGTTATTCTGTAAATCACACAGCAACTTCTGAACGGATTTAAAGAAATTACGTATACAGATAGACCATTAGCTGGACTGATATGATACTTTTTATTGATCTATAGGCTTTGAAATTAATACGACTTACGCCCAAGGACAGCAACAATTATTTAGGTAGGATGGAATAGAATAGAAAATATTTTTATTCATGTAATCTTTTTACAAAGAACTTATGTATAGACATTTTTAAGTTACCACCGATTCGGAAAGTCCATTCTACCAAGAAGATACCGGCAAGAAACGCGAAAGCAACTCCTTTATGTATAGTTTTAATAATTTCACTTATAACATTTTAAACCTATTCCATTGCGCATTATCTCTTACTAAGTCAGTTACATGAAAGATATTTCTTCTCAATGATTGAACTCAAAGTATCTAGAAGTAATAATAATTAAAAAAATACAACATTAAATTGCAATAAACAAGAATATTATATATACTATTTGGTATTCAACAAGTAACAAATCGAATCCGATTGTAGGCTACAGCAAATATATATCGACACTAACGCCGCGAGTGGAATATGTAAACAGGGAAAGGGTACGAAGCTATTATATGAGATAATAACGTTGAGCCTATTTCGATACAACTTCATTATAAGGAACTACACAAATTAACTATCCAAAGGACTTTGTTCAGTTTCCATACATTGTTGGCCTAAGAATCAACAGTGGTAAAAAATATCTTTCTAAGTTGGAAATGATATGTATTTATACGTAAGAGCAATAATTTCTCACGGACACTTCTGAATATTGTATATGTAACGCAAACGTTAAAAAATTAAGTAGGTAAAAGCTAAAAATCTATTAGGTCCTTTTTAAAATCATTTTAAATCGCTGAAGAGTCCGTGAATATCTTGTAAATGGCAACGAATGCAAAAATTTAAAAAATAATTTTAGTATTTACCACATGTTTGTTGGTTCTTAGGCCGTTTTTGACAATGTCCTTTAAGTATTGCGGGACAATTAACAGAAGGCTATCTAGTCGCAAACTAAGCAAAGCTGGTACTATGGATACTAAATAGCTGATAGACATACTTAAACAAACTTTAAAAAAAAAAGTAGATATTATACATAAATTAACATCCAGACAGAAGAAAATTGCAATGTTCATCACATAATAAATTTGTACTCGTAGGGATGGAACCTACCTCCAGCACAATAGACCAGTGCTACATCCATTGCGCCAATCGAGTCGTTATAAGTTATACCTTAATAGGACTTACCGTTATCTTTAAGATTGAATTGCAGATTAGACTTGAATCCACCAAAAATTTATAAAATTATTCATCAAATTGAGTCTATGGTAAACTTCATACTAGTAATCTACATTGTGCGTAAATATAAAAATATTAAAATAAATACAGCATATACATTTTTATCAATCAATCGCTCAAAAACTTCCGAATGAAATTCAATTCACTTGAAAATAAAATTAGCAGTCCGCAAAAATAATTATTTCAGAAATAAAAACATCACAATACAAAACATAAAAACATATAAATTTCCAAGAAATCCTCTTCTCTTCTTTTAATCTTGTCCTGTCACTGACGGATTTTGCCAATGTCAAGTCTTCTGATAGAATATCGGCGAGTAGCTTATATTCCTTTGACTGTGACACTGTGCTTAGGAAAAAACAAGTTTCAAGCTTTCCGATTCTTGATTGATATAGAACATACCCAGGTAACCACAAAACAAACAATTAGATACCACACCCAAGAAATCTTATTAAATTGCCATTCTTCAGTAAACACGATTTTCCATCACCATCAGCTTGAACCATTGTATTGCAGTTCCGATTAATAAAACCCACTTAAACTGACCGTAGTTCCATCCCTTGAGAAATTTCCCGCAAGATAACAAGCCTAGCCTATCTATTTCGTAAACATACTTATCTTGAATAAAATCAAAGTATTGTCTCTCGAGATTTGAAATTGCGCTCGAGGCTAGCTCGAACTTATGAATTCATTTTATAATTTTCTATAGGTATTGAGATTATTTTTACGAAGTTTTCTTTAAATTTTAAGGATAATTTCTGAGTCGTAATTATTTTATATTCCAGCTATACCTTTAATTCATTGTTTTTTGTTTCATAGCTGTATTGATAAAAACATTTCTGTGTTATTAGTACATAATCAAATAAAAACATTAAAAGTTTATATATTTTATATTTCCAGTACTTCAATTATACTATACTACAATCAAAACGAGGAACAGTTTATTCAAAACTTTAATAAAAATACTCAGTGCAAAATGCTTTTGAAAAGTATTGAATAATATTTCCAGCATTTGTTTTTAGTTAAATACATTTTAAATAGCATTTTCATATGTAGAAAAGTTGTTATTGCAGGTTCGGATTTAAAGGGGTTAATACCAAAAAGGCAGATCTGTGTCTATCTCTACCAATATGTGTGTGTGAGGTAGAATCATATAGATATACCACTTGCAGTGACTGACTTCCAAACTGGTGGCGGACCCGTCTGAATACGTGTGTTGCCACCCCATTTCTACCCTTGAGTATCGTAAGAGACTACGGAGGGTAATCCTGCTGCATTACATCATCGATAAAAAGAATGGGAGGTGAACATTGCACGATTGGGCCAAGCTCCCCCAGCTGAAAATCGGGTCAGGAGCAGGGGCCCGGAGGCCTGAATTCCCATCCCGTTCCTCTCCCAATTTCCCATAATTATCCCCTCCCCTTCCATTTGACACACCTTTCTTCCTTGGTAGTAATTAAAGAGCTCTTTTTTTTTCAAAATAAAATATATGATTAATCAAATATACGCATAATTATAGTATCGAAACCGTTCCTCAAATTAAAGGAAATTTCAAAGGATTTACACAATACATACGAGCTCTGATTACAGCCGCAATAATGAGGTATCGATGTATTCATTGAATAACTCCATATTAGTTAAATAAACATAAATTATGCCCTAATGAGCTTGTTAATTTATTTCAGCCATAAACGAAATTATATTTATAAAATTTGAAGATTTGACAAATAAATATTGCTGAGCAATTAGTATTTGTAGTATTACCAAATTATATTCGAACTACAAAATCGTGTTCCAAAAGTCATTTTAAAATTGGAATATCTATCAATATTATAGGAGAAAATAATTGATTTTTTATTTCTTTGTTTGAATAGAAAAGGCTCCAATACTACTGGACCGATTTGAAAAATTCTATTACCATTGGAATCCTACATTATAACATTTTGCTACGTGAGCGAAGTCGCGCGTATTTAGTATTGTTTTAAAATTACTTTATTTTTATTATTTTTAAAAAGAACAACCATAATGTTCTTTATCTTACACTTATTTATATGGTGTTATAATAAATGTTCTTCCTTACGTGATGAATAAAACTCACGTTGTCATCTCATATCAGGTAAGCGGCCAAGCTGATTAGATTACAAGTCATTACAAAACCGTTCTCAAATTCATGGCGTGAAAAGTTAAAATGAGGGTAGATATTTGAATCAAAATAATTAAACTTTTCCTCCGATTTTATCTTTGACGAATGCATACTGCAAAATATTCAAATTACAGTTTGGAAACTCATATACGTTATATCGGTAACTTAAAATAAAATATTGAAGCAATGTAATTGTTCTTTGAAATTGCTTGTACTTGTTTTGAAGTTATGATATTCAGACTGAAGTTCTATTTGAATAAGATAATACTGAAATCGTGAAAGAAATAGATTTGATCGTTATTGAGACTGATACAATAAAAAGGAAAACATTAAATAAAACTAAAGCACATGGATATATTATTGAAATATTCTAGTTTATCAACTTACTTTCTAAAATCCCGGAATATTCGTGCAACTATTTACATAATTAATAAACTTCTGCAATAAAAGTAGGTAGCAGACTAGTAGTGTAAATTTTATATAGCCGTGTACTCACACTGAAATGGATCAAATTGCGTATTTTCCATACACTGATTACCTAATCTATGTAATACACGTGTAATTAAACTATAAAGTGCACACAAAACTATCCAAGAACATTATGAAAGTGTTCATCTAGGCAAAACGAGCATTTAAATTCATAAAGATGTCTAATTTGGTTCTAATGGTTAATTTCATACCAAAAGCTAAATTATTTTAAAATTATTGATGCCCACTTAACTGATTTATTTACATTTATGTATATACTCTTTTCTATAAAACATAACATACATTTACAGTATTTTCAACATGTTTGTATATCTCTCGTTCCCATGGGATTTCCGAGATACAAACTAACCTATGTCTACCTAAATAACCTAATCTCTGTACAAAATTTCATCCAAATCCGTTCAATGGTTTAGACGTGAAGAAGAGACAGACCACAGAACATTAAAAGAGGTGTTCTGTGAGACAGAGTTACTTTCGCATTTATCATATTAAAGGACACATTTATAAAGCCTTAGAATAGGCAGTGTTAGTAATACGATAATACCTGTAGACTGCAGCGATGTATCCACGCTGACATGAATCAAATTGCAGCCTGTCAGCGCTCTGATTACCTATTACATGTTATACACGCGTAATTAAGCGATACACAAAACTATTGTTCCCAACATTCATATGCTTATCAATGCAAAACACTCAATTTAGTTCATATTTAACCCATAATCACTTCAATCTCTTATTTTACAGTGTATTCTTGTTAAGGTTCTTTACTTTTAAATTTCTCAATATACTAATTACAGTACAACATTTTTGATGATATACAAAGTTTACAATTTGAACAACATTATGATATTAAAGGTTTATAACGCCTTTTAATTAGTAGCGTTAATAATGTGAAGATCACACACGGATCAAATTTCACAGTGTCAGCGCACTGATTACCTATTCCATATAATACACTATACATGTACGTAATTAAGCGATACATAAAACTAT
Source organism: Phoebis sennae (assembly GCA_001586405.1). Classification (NCBI taxonomy): domain Eukaryota; kingdom Metazoa; phylum Arthropoda; class Insecta; order Lepidoptera; family Pieridae; genus Phoebis; species Phoebis sennae. Next base: position 47,201 of record LQNK01002479.1, on the reverse strand, counting down.
CGTTGCACATTATTCATGTGATATTCTTAACTTTAACTATGATCTAAGTTTACGTGTAATTCAATATGATTTTCACTCTTTAAATTCAACGAAATTCTTCTCGCGACTTTGCGCGTTGCGTATATCGGGTTGCGTATAGCGTAATTCGGGGTATATAGACCAATATAAAGTATTTAATAAGTAAGACATTTTATCAATGCATAAGAATATACAAGTATCTATACTTATCTACATACTCAATAAGTTTAAATTTGTTAATAATATTTAAAGATAATATAATGTTGAGATATGTTCATTTACACTGGCACGGGTCAAATTCTGTCCTGTCTGTACATTGATTACCTATACCTTGAAATACACGAGTAATTAAAAGATGAAGTGTACACAAAACACTCATATAATAAACCCAATATAATTGCTCAATATTTGTATTTAATAACGTTTCATAAAGGTTTATTTAATTTCATTCCATGAAACCTTGTAGGCCACTTAAATTAATGATTTCAATACATATACATTATATTGACAATACCTTTCTGAAGTTACCAATACCTGCCCCGGGCAATTAAAGTAATTTAATCAAGATTTGCTTCGTTAAATATACTGTATTGAAATAAATAGCTCCATTTTAAGATATGCTACGAAAGTGCTACGAAATAGTATCATGAATTCTGTATTTATCCTCTTTGATTTACTGGATGACTGTAAGGAAAAATTTAAAATTAAGATAAATAATAATCGTCGAATGATAAAAAAACCTTTTTCGTAAAGGTTTCAACCACGCATATTTACCCATAATTATAAGCAACACCTTTTTCTTGTTGACCGGACGTCAGCATACAGGACGTTAAGAAGTGGGCGGGAGAAGAGTAACGTGTTTTGTAAGTCATTAATACAAACCACAACACAAACATAAATATAAGAAACTAGCTGATCCGCGCAGTTTCGCTTCCGTAGCATAATGTTATGTATACGTAGCCTATAAAATATAGCCCATATTACTCGTGGAAGCTACATTATCAGCTTTAGAATGGTGAGAAAATTTTCGGTCTAGTAGTTTTTGTAAACGTAAGAACGTTTTGAAAACCTTACAAGGATTAATTCACAAATAATTTTAAACCTTAGAATTAATTAATACCAACCTGAAAGTCATCAAATGTGTTCTCACCTCTGATACTTGACCACATCTCACTACACTATACATATAAATTCTTCACAATGATTAATTTACGGACTCTATTTCAGTGCAAATAAAAGAAAAGTTATTTTCCACCGCCCTAGACATCAAAATTTCATGACTAAAAGAATCCACATTAATACAAACCTGCTCTACCAGAACTGACTAATCTCTGACCAATTAGCACCTATCACTATGGCGGCCCCGCCAATAAGCCAAGCCTAATTAACAAAATATCAATATAACGTCAAGTTTGTATGTTAATTCTATAGTACTGAATGTACCTATTTAATATTAAGCGCGTTTTCATTGTTCACTTAGTAAGCAAGAGTTTTGCTTATTTCAAAGTAGGGGACAAGACGTAGCTGTAGGCATATTAAACCATTTGTCTAGTGAGGCAGTACCGCTACAGTTAAGGTACGTTTATGCTACGACAAAAATTCCGACATAAATGTGAGACCACTATTTTAACATTTTGCACTTTATAATAAATTTACGATTAAACATACCTGCAGTGCTAGTAGTCGAGCGGCGTGAGGCGCGGCCTACCGCCGTCGTCAACTTGGCGGCATGTCTGTCAACCCGACACGACCGCGTGACCACTGCTGACGCCCAACCACTGCACACTACACTACACAACACTACACTTCACATCATCTCACTGGCCACATTTACACTACACTGTTACACCTGGAACAAAGATGTTTCTATTAAAATATATCCTTAACTATACAAATTAACCTGAAGAAAACATAAGACCTGAAGAGACCCATATAAGACTGGGACATCAAATATCTTAACACATTTACAATACTTTATAATTAATCTTATTATTCCTATTACTTCTCATAGTATTATAAACTCTAAGTTTTGAATGCTTACATACACATTTGTCATTTATTTTATTAATGTTCATTTCGTTTTGCTTTACATATAGAATAAGTTATTTTTCTCAAATCTAAGAAAGATACCAGTGTAGTACGTTGCTCTGTACCCAAGTGTTAATATTATTATATAGTAAACGTAACAAACATAAATGTATCATGAGCAAAAAATCTTGGATATAGACAAACACAGTTCGTAAGATACTTTTCATCACACCCACGCAGTAATCGTAGGCGGAATCTAGTTGTATATTTTGGTATATTTTTACTGCCTGCGTCACCATAAGGTACGCGTCACATCATAAACATAGACAATAATCAGATGGACATACATTTGTATTAGGGAAAAATATCTGGTTTATTATTTGTCGTAGTTAAAATAATTATAATAAATACATAAGATAAACATAAAAAATGCAGGACGGAGTGATCTTATAGCTGAAACGAGAAGACGTATGAGAAAATTAAAAGCAAAGAGATCATAAAAAACGTGTATAATAATAACGTATTAAAAACAAAGAGATCTTATATAGATGTGTATAATAATAATTATATACTCGAATTTCTCTGGGTAGGGCTAACTATCAGGCAATGGTGTGAGATAAAAGTCAGTGGAAGATTTGAGCTTCCAAGATCCACTTAGGGTCATCAAGCCTGAGGAGTAAGTAATCAAGGAAGCGCTAACTAAGTTTTTTTTTTATTTTATTAAGGAAGCAATTTCTTAACGTAGCGCTAAGATCTTAACAGTACAGATTTATTTTCAACTGAATTTTAAAGTCACTTTACCATAAAAACTAGACTGGCATTTAAATTTGAAGGATGTTTAAAAATAAAAATCTAATTAAAACTTCTGCTAGACGTTAAACAATACTAATTGTTTTAGTAAATTTATCGTTGATGAGATTTTATGAATAAACCATTTTACTGCAGTGAAAAGTTTATTTAGTAGCTTTGACGAACCGTCACATTTTAGCCTGTTAATTTTATTTCAAACATTTCGCTTTGAGCAATATTTATCGTAAATTCTTTGAAATTGAATGGTACGCATAAAATATTTATAACTGAAGCTGTTCGTCATAAAACATCTTTTCTCTCATATATCTATCTTAGAATACATAAAATAAACTATTAATCCTTATAACGTTTATATGCCCCGCTGTATTAAATGGATGGAACAGTTCTATACCAATAGTAGGACGTGTTATTAGGTTTATAAAAAGTTTATTATCATAAAATATAATTGTTCAGCCAAAACGCGTTACAAATATCGAAATGGCAAAATAAGCTATTTATTTTTAACTTTACTATGAATATTTAGATTAGCTGTTTAACTTCGGAAAAACCATATTAGACATTATTGCAAAAATGTTATACATAAGTTAATTCGCTATTTTTATTTACTTTCGAATTGTGCCAAAAATAAATACAAAAATATATGTCAGTGTGATCGAATTATCTCCAAGAAACAGCAAATGTTAACGCCTACAGGATATAATGCTCACGAAAAACAACTGGGACTAAATTGAATTCACATGATTGTGACAAATGTGTGACTACGAGCCGTATATTACGTCTCGCAGTCTTTAAATTTATTTCAACGGTATACAAAATAAAAGGCCTAAGAGTGATTGAATATATTTTAAGGTTACATTACATACAAGCATCACCAAGTAAAAATAATTTGTAATAAAGATGATGATTATGAAGATTTTATGAAGAAGTAGTTAACACGATGCGTTTGTAATTCTTATCAACCTTTGAAACATTTTATTATTTGCATTTTGTACTTAGTGTAAGGAAACTAATGATAGTTAAATTTCAATCGTTAAATAAAAGGATATCCTTTTCATATTTAAGTAATTATTATTTTTAATTATTTGGTTAAGATGACTAGTCTGAGAAAGGGTGGTAATGTTGCAGTCGCATAAAATCCGTCACAAGAACTAGAAATAAACTTTTAAAAGTTTAAAGTAACGTTTCGTAAGTAAATTTTAAACTGTTGGAAGTAAAGCAGTAAATTTTAAAGAGTCATTTCTAATGTCTTTGTTCGGAAAACGCTTAAAACTAACAAACTTTAAACAGTTTTGTTGCCTTAAAATACCTTCTTTAATAAAATAAAAAATATCGTTTGTAATTAAAACGCATAAGCTATTTATAAGCTATGCTATAAAACAATATACTCCGATAGCGAAGCCGCGTGAAACAGGAAAAAAGGAAAAAATAACTCTTTTTTTTCAAAATAACGCGTATCATAAAAATATGACACCTAATATTGGCAGTATTACAGCTATCCGATACTTTATTGTTTGATATTCCTTCTTAGAAATCGAAATGTTCGCTGTAATACGATTGCCGAATGGTGTTACAATATCAATAAATATATGTATCTCTTTTTATTTCACGAATTTCGTGTTGGTGTGAACAAGATGTACTTCACTTTATTATCATGGCGCTTTTACACGCACTCCATAGATTAAAGTTATCTTTTGTGTCACAGATAACTGATTTTAGGGTGGATTTATCGGAATTAAGTGCTTTTTATAGAATTCCATTGTGTGGGCGCAAATCAATCGAAATTTATTAAGCGTGTTGCATTTTCTTTATGTTTATTGCAAATTTTTGCCGTAATTTATCTTTTGGATAAAATTATTAACTAAAGCTTTTTCATATTGAATAATTTTTAGATGACCTCTCGATCCGTTTTCACTATTGTTGGCTATAATTTTAAAATTTAACGAAAATTATCATAGAGACAATGCAAAATAAAATTTTAAAAAATCTTGAGAAAAATTTTATAACAAAAGTTAATAATAAATATTAACTTTTGTTCCATTTTTACTTTCAACAACATTTACAAACACAATTCTGTAATTAATTTTTTAAAATGTTATCTGTAAAATAATTACCAGTGCAAAAATCTCCATGTCACACTCAAAAACACATAACCGCAAAAACCACAGACAAAACAACACACGATTCAAATTTCGAATACAACGTTCAAAAATCCGCGCGGGCATAGATTTCGCAACCTCACGTCAACAGGTCGCATCCCACACTGCCCGGCTGGAGCCCACCTCTCGATCGCGCTCGCGCCAAAAATAATTCTCCAGGATATACCGTTCCGTTCAGTATTGAGATTGGAAATGGCTTTTCCTGGTCTTTCATTGTCGCTGATGAATTTACATTGATTTGCTATTCATGTCTCGTGAGAACAATAGGATCGTGCGTAAAAACGCTTCTATTGAAATTTAAAATTGAAATTTTAGGAAGTGAAATTAAGCCTTATTTTATCTCTTTACACACATATAATTTTTTATCATTTGCGTTTTTAAATTTGTGAACTTGTTAATTGTTAAATAGTTTTCAACTATCTTAATTTAATGTTTGATAGAGTAAGGAGAGTATTGATTGAAACCCATATACCCTCCTACGCACTGTATACAGCCCAAACTCAAACTAAAGGTTGGAACAAACTTGACTACATTTACCGCAATCGAAGGGATACACTATTCTAGCTAGTAACTCGATCCCTTTTAAAATAACCTTAGTAAATAATATACTAGTCTATTTAAATAATCATAATTGTATTTCAACGAAAAATTAACGGTACTTGCAAAGTACTATAACTATAAAACAAGGATAATTTGGAATTTATATGTATGTTTTTAGTTTTAATCAAAAAGAGAGGAATATGGTAAAATCATACATACATTAATGTAATATGTACTGAATTACTAAAAGAAATATTAGTACATAAACGAACTCAGTTTGAAAAACTAATAACAATGTATCGTCAGTTAATTTATATGCAATAACTCATATGTAATATAGTTTTAACATTTTATCTCAAAAATCAAGGAGACATTCAAAGAATAAGTATAAAACGAATTGAAACAGTTTAAAAAAATCAATGCATAAAAACTCCAGATTTCCTCCTTAATGAATATACTTATACACGAAAATACAGATTCTCCATAGCCGAAGGGTATCGTCTTAATCGATCTCTTGTAGACCCTAATTAACGAGGTTACTTGAAAACAATCGTGTACGCTCAAACACATAATACCTACCTTAGACAACTTTACATTTCTTTTATTCTTATAACGGATATATTATAAAAATTGAAAAAAATGTATCAAACATTATATTAATATATACTTAACGAAAAAAAATTAAAAATATAAATTGCATTCTAAAACAATTTTTGGATTCCCTGTCAAACCATAAATGATGTTTATTACGCATGTAACACCCTCTTTTTGTGGTTTTCAAAAGTATAAATAGATACTGTTAACCAAATACACAATTGCTGCTTAATTTTGAGACATACTGACATATTATACAGTCTCTTTCAACCTAGATTTGCACATTTCTAATTAAGTCTTCAATCAACGCGTACAATTCATTGAAATAAATCAAAAGCTTCCTAAAATCGAATAAATCGTACTCATTATACTGTACACTGCAGTGGCTGGTCAAATTCCCGCCGAAAATTAAGTCCGATGCTTTCAGACACCAGCTTTGTAGAAATGGAACCAGCGCTCCTGTCAATAGAGTAGATTGGTTCAAGTATACCTACTGTATCAACGCGAGCGAACTTTTTAATTCCCCAACCATGCAATCCACGGCAAATCAATTTCAACAGGGAACGAAAAATATCGCTGAAAATAATGTTTCGAACGAAACAGGCAAATTTATTTCGTCGCTAATTTAAAATTTCAAATGATAACTTTTTCGTTTATGGATTATGAATTATGATGGTGTAGGTGTTTTGCATTTCCATTTCATTTTTGGGTGATGTTTCATTTCATTCTCCAAGTACAAATACAAATTATTTTTTAATAAGTCATTACATCTATAAAAGTTTTTAAAACTAAAAATAAATAATCTCATTATAAACTGGTATTTTAAAAAATATTTAAACACATCGTTAGTTTACAATAATTATGATTATGTATTAAATACCAACCTGATAACATTATTATTTTTTATTCTGATTGTTGAAGAACATTGTACTTCAAAAAATGTTATTATTTAATATATCAAACACAAACAATTTTAATCAAAAATATACAAACAAGAAAGTGTTTTACCATTCATAGATTATGGGAAAATTCCATTACATTAAGTTAAACCAAACAACATAATTCGGGTTTATATACCCACATCAAAGGCTTACAGTTTGTGCCCGTCGTGCATTATAAGTTATAAGTTATAATTTACGAAATGAATATTTTATTAAGGATATGGACGAATGGGTGTTTTGAATTAGTTTCTTTGGGAAAACGTGAACAGTTTTTCCTTAAAATTTTTAAATGAGCACGCACTATTTATTTCATATGGCCTAATATGTATGTTTCAGACATAGCTTTGTTTGTCATTAATGTAAGTAAGAAAATATTAAATAACTTAGTCTAAAATACAATATGTTAAGTACATTCCTTAAATACGTTGATAAGAAAAATGTATATGAATTATACATAGTAATCAAACTACCTAACAACAATTACTACAAACCGAAAATTATTATTTTTTAATTCTTTCAACCTTAAAAATCAAACTAGAAAAGTTAAACATAATAGAATATCGACTTATCAATCCGTTTATATTATAAGAGGTAAAATAAACAATTACTTTTCCCCTCGCTTTGAAGTTATTGAAATCGTATCGTGGCGCACTTCACCAATGAAACGACTTCTGCCATTAGGGGTGACTGATTGCGTCCATACGTGATGTATTAACATTTTTGGTAAAATAACTGTATTATGGTACTTTTTTTAAGTTATCGTATACTGGAAGTTTAGGAAAAGAAAGAAAGAAAACAAAGTTTATTTGTCCCATAGACACACCGTACCTTATAGGATAACAATTACCTATACAATCTTGAAAATGGCGTCCAATCTCCACAGGAACTAGCTAGTTACGCAGGAGATATAATAGAGCACAAGTGTACGTGCGGATACAGGTGCTCTATCCATTTCTTATAACCTGATGATACGGTGGTCCAACATAACCTGTGAGAGATCAGGCGCAGAACCAATGCCTTTAAATGTCCTGAGGCACGGGGGCCAACACCTCCAACCTTCCTAACTCAAGGCTGTTACTGAGATTGTTATTATTTTTAGCCAGAAAAATCTCAATAGCTTTTTTTGGCCCCATAACGAATTCGAATCTAAACTACTCGATCTGTAGAGAAAGGTGCACACCATGGAGTCATAAACATCACCAAAAAAATATCGATAACAAAACACGTATTTTTCTTTATAGTACCTTATATAGCTGCCTCGCTTTGAAAGTATTGAAATCGCATCGTGGCGGATATACTCCACCAATCAAACGAGAGGTAATGTTCTGCCGCTACGGGTTGACAGATTGCGTGCCCACGTGACGTGTAGAAATAACGTTTTTGGTAAAATAACTGTACGTTTTTGTATACCACAAAAGGGGTTTTCTTTACAGTTTATCGTGTATAGAAAAATGTTGCAATACCCAAACTAGAAAAACACATTTGTCTACACTAATATATTATAAAGAGGAAAACGTTAATCAAAAACTACTGGACTGATTTTAAAAATTCTTTCACCATTCGAAAGCTACATTATCCACGAGTAATATAGGCATAAAATAGGCATATTTTATAGGCTATATAATATATAACATTGGGAGTGAAGCCGCGAGGATCAGCTAACTGTACACAAAGTTACAACTCTACATTTACAAATTAATTTTTAAAAGAAATATTTTAATGGCAAATGATATTTGTTTATTTGCTTTTAACGTCGTATATTTTTGGATGGATATATTTCAAACATATTATGTCACGTTCTAACGCAAAAACATTCCATAAACCACGCAGGTAGGTAGCAAATCCAACAATTCGAAGAAAATTTAAGCAAAATATGCTTCATATATGAATCGACTTTTTGAAGATGTGTTTTCCAAATGAATTCCTGCAATCATGAACAGTAATGATCTGGCTAAAGCATCAAAGATTTGAGGTATTCACTATTTTTTCAATATTTCTGTTAAACGAAAAATCAATAATCAGCTATAGTGTACTATTTATCTTTGAAATGAAATGAGATGAGATGAGATGAGATAAGGGGAGATAAAATGAAATGAATATTCTTTGAGTATACAAACAAAAAACAACACAAAGTGCGGCTATATTACTAATTAGCAATTTCTACCAAGCGACCCATTGGAAGAAAGGAAGCAACAGTAAACAGATAGGGAAGATATTTTATATTAAAATAATACCTACATTCACAAATTAGAGAGAAGAGAGAGAAAAAACAACAATAAACAAACAACAAGCACATTTAATTAATTTCCTAAAGAAATCTAAATTTTGACGTGTGTACTTAAGTTGTGATTATTTACATGACACAAACTGGAAAAAAATATTTCATATAAAGATAAAAACTACACAAGTATTTCAAACGTTTGTGTTTATTTGTTCTGACACATTTTCTCAACACGTTCGTTGCGTTTTTATTCCGGACAGCAACATTTTTCTCTTGTCATCGTGCTTTTAGCGTGTAAGGTGTAACCTTTAATAATATTTAATAACTATGAATGCATGTTTCCAATTGTATGACTAACAGTATCAGTTACGGTCACACAATTGAAAACATACACATTAATATTTTCATACATTTAACAGTACCAAATCCTACATCACTTAAATCTAGGAACGCTTAAAAAACAAAAACAAATCGCTCATACAAATCGTACATACAAACTCCAAAACAATCAGTGATCAGTGACGTAACTATAATTAACAGTCAATCTATTTAGTTAAAAATTCATTTCACATTCAGGCTTCAGTACCTGCCCGTTACTATTAGAGGCGTGAGGCCCTCCCGTCCTCCTATATGTGAGCTTATAATTTATATGTTTACTTGTTCTGCCACATTTAGCTTCCTTACTTTTTTAAAAACAAATACAGTTATGATGCACACACACACAATTAAATTTACCTACTACTACTTTAATTGAACTACATTTTTTTACAAACAATTTTTGATCGAAACCACACTTTTACCAATCTGTAAGACATTGTTGGCATGTAAAGCTACCTAAAATCAGTCCAAATTACATCTTAGTAATCGTACACGTAGGTAGCTAAGCCAAGTTGAATAAATCTATTTAATTCGAAGTTCATTTCATATTCAGTCCTCAGTCCCTGCCGGTAACTATAGAGGCGTGGGTCCCGACCTCCCGTATGTGAGTTGCTATGTTTATCTATTATTATTTACTAACTCGTAAGCTACTCATTCAAGGCAGTAATATTTATCTAAACAAATGAAGCAATGTTTAGATAGTTTTATAATCGTACACAATTATTTTTTGAATGAAATTACATACTTTTGCAAGATTTTTATCCTAACTTGTAAGGCTCCGGCAGCCTAAAAGGAATTAAACTGCAAAAGATTAGTAATAGGTATAATAGTATAAAAATATTTTTTTTATTTTATTTAGATTTAACCCCGTACTCACCAACCCATGTCGGGGTTTAATGGGAGAGGCATCATACAAGTTTGAAGCTTGCCTCAAACACCTCCCCTAAAAGAGGTCCTAGCCCTCGGAATATATTTTTCTCTTGTCATCGTGCTCTTATCGTGTAACAAATTAATACAATATAAAAGGGAAAGAATAAAAGCTCTTTTTGTAGGTGTTATTATATATCGATATTTCTTCCTATTGATGCTTTTCTATTTAAAAATAAGTAAGTAAAGTAATAAAATTACATTTTTAAATTAAGTTGACCCTACTTTGAGCAGCGACATAATTTTAATACATTTTGGAACACCTGTCAATTTAAACCGAAACATTTAATTGTGGTAAGTAATTAATTTTTATGCAATATAATTATATTTTTCTGTCTATTTGGTGAAACAAAATTTCTTTAATATAAACTTTTATTATTCATAAAAAAACATACTGACTCTCTTATAATATCGAATTTCTAACACAAAAGACAAAAGCAAATAAAAACCTACATGGTTATTTCTCTCACAGCTGCAATGGTATTTTACATTCCCATCTGCGAATTGATTTCACTGAAATGTCCTATAGATAGATAGAAAATTCTTTATTGCTTTTTTATAACAAAGGCGAACTTAATGCCTAAATGGCATTTTCTACCAGTTAACCTTTGGTAGTGTAGTAAGTGCACGGGTAGAACATATAGAACTCCGGAATGATCATGAAGTATATAAAAAATAAATAAATAAATAAATAATAAAAATAATATATTTTATATATAAATGATATATATTAATACCTTTACTATATACTATATATCTCTATACCTTTATATATACATATACACATATATATGAAAAAAGATAATATTAATAATAACTAAATAAATAAAATAAAAAACCAAAAGAAAAACATACACATACATACAGCAAGGAAATCAATTATTGCTTCAAGTGATAATTTTATGAGAATGTGAGTTATTGGTGTCTAAAGATTAATTTATAAGATTAAGATAATGAGTTTCAATTTTATGTTTAAAAGTCTGGACAGATGGAGCTATATTTTTACTATATTTTTACTCAGAGAGCTTTTCATGTAAATTACCGAGTTGACGTCATCTTTCTAAACTTAGCCCATTCTCCGTATAAATGGTTTTTGGGGATTCGATAATTTCATTTTTCAGAACAATTTTTGTTGACGTAATATGAATAACGTTCATTGTAAATATAAATAACTTGATGTATTTTAAGAGAACAATTACGCTAGAAATAACCTTTAATTGTACAGTAAAATTTAAGTGTAATGACATTATTATTTTGCAACAGGTGTGTTTTAGGTATTAATTATTCCGTTCATTACAGCTTCACAAGTTGCTAATATTTTATCTTATCATTAAAAGGTAACTGCTGAAAGCTATCTACAAGACGTTAAAAACTTTAATTCTCTCATTTGTCCACGCTTAACCGAGGCTAAGAAGGCGTAACTAATGTAGCCTGCGTACCTCTATTGGTCAACATGTCGTTATTTTCCTAAACCTCTAGTTGGAATTAAAATAAGATATATGCCCAAATATCAGGGTTGTAGAACTCCGGGGGCACCGTGTGAGTTCCTTACGGAGATCCCAAGGCCTTTGACTTCTTGGCGCAGAAGTAGGCCACCGTTATGTTTTAGTCAGTAAGAGTCTGACATAACCCTATTGCCTCCCCCGAGGCAGTAGGGTATCCATTCAGGATTTCCTCACGTTAAAGAAAGGTTTGTAGAACTCAAAAAAATAAAAATGCGCTCCATTCTAATTTTGAAAATAATTCCAAAACATCATTGTGTGACTTCGTTTGACGCGCTACACAAAATCACGTAATTTACCAAATATAGCATGCGCACCGTTACTGGTCATGTGTAAAAATCACTAAGCCACCAATTTTGGAAGTAAAACACGGTATCGGGAGTAAGGGTCGGAAATTGCGGCAAGAAATGGGCCGATCTAATCTAGCTGTTGCGTGCTGCGCCGGCAGTCATTAGCACCAACCATTGATAGTTGCCTTGAAAGAAATGCAGATAACAACTTTTATAGACACGGCACTTTCGTGGATCAGATTAGAGAGTGCGCTTTGCATATATTGATTGTTCTTTTTAATTGCTATTTAAAAAATAGTAAATTATAAGGATATGACGTTTTGAAACATTAAGAATAAACCTCAACTGAAAAAGAAACGTAGCTAACACTTATATTGATTTACTAAAAATATATTTTAGTTAACTTTGATATGATATAGATTGACATATGATAATTGTTTTTTTTTCTACGCTTGCCATATAAACCTTTGAAAAAAAAAACTTTAATAATAATTTTATAAACAACTGGAGAGGCAGAGAACAGCTTACAATTTCATAGTTTTTAATTTTCTTTACCACACCTAGCTAGCAAACAAGTAACAACAAGGGAAAATTGGATTGCCTTACTGTAATAAAATTGCGGTTGCAATAAGATGTTGTTCATGAAAGATTAATAACTTTGAAAGAAATTGTATTTATGATATTTTGAATAATTATTATTTATTATATCAAAAATTTAATCTCTTTGCATTCATCACACTTTTCCCTTACATTCACCACATTTTTAAAGGTTATCTGGTAGACAATGCTATTCATGCATGAAGTTTCTGAAATATTTTCTTTCTAGTCGAAACCTGATGACTGAGGGTCGTGACCACCAATTGTTTCTATTTCTTATGACGAGGCTCTCCATCCAGGCCTGGAGCTTGCCGTGGATTTGTGTAATATTCCGATAAATAATTTCCTATCTATCTTATTACTATATTAAATGTAAATAATCCAAATTCATGTACCTACATTATCGTATTTTTTATGGGAGGGCTCTGCATTCTGTGTCACTAATTTGTAACCAAAAATAGATTTAGAATTTTTTAATTTAATTTTTAAAACAAACGGTTTCCCAAAATGTGAACCTAGAAAATATTAAGGGTTTCTTTTTTTATTAAAATTATTTATCTAATATGTGGCAGGTGTATAACGTTACACATAACTTACTACTAAATAAAAGATTAACATGTATGAACATTATAATCTTTAAATGACTAACAAATTCTATCCAATTTATTACAAACCAGTGAGTACTCCACAATTTTCAATAATCATATTCAATATATGAACTATTATGTGAATTTAAATTGCGTAAGTAATCCGCGACCAACGATGCAGACTCTGAATTCAACCCGTTCCTAGTTTAATATTCAATTGTAAATACCGACAGGACTCTGATGGACCGTCCATACCGATTTCAATTTAAATATGCACATAATTTAGAAATCGAATTTACTATGAATATCTTTGAATTCTCGTCTTGTAATATGCTGATTCAGTTGCATATGATATTTCAGAATTAGACTTTAAGTTTCATCAACATTAAAGTCACCCATTTTCTTTTACATTCTTCTCCTTTTCTCTCCCCATTTTTAAGACTAGCAATGTATAGAGATAGTTTAAGAGCGAGGATACATTAGCGCGTTGCGTTGCATTGCATCACGTCATCGCAACGTATCGACGCATCGTATGCCAAATCAACGCATAACGTCAATGTGAAATAATCATACAAAACATCAGAGGTTCGACGGCACCGCTGATCTTCCTTCCTGCCGCCTCGTCCATTGTCTGTCGGTACGTTGAGACAACGAAACATATTAATGGACCCTATCATAAAATCTATATATAAAACGTCGCGACGTCGACGCAACGTGCCTTTCTCTTAATGTTACAATAGTGACGTTGATCTCATAACATCATATGTATGGTCGGCAGCCCGCACCCTCGTTGAAAGTAAGAAAGAAAAATAATAACATTTTGATTTTTCCTGCTCTTCTACAAAGAACATATATAGCTATTTATAAACATTGACCTTAAACCGGGGTACAATTTGTCCCAATTCGTATCAATTGAGATTCTTATCGCCGAATTTATTAATCTTCAACAAAGGGCCTATTTACAAAGAAAAGGCAGCATAATTATAGCGGTCGGTTATTTACGAATGAAACACAATAATGAAAGAATATTGCGACGAATATTGAAAGAAATCCAAATTATATTACAAAATGGGACCCTAAGACACTTTTATTAAATAGCTGATAAAAGTTATAAGAGAGAATATAATGGATTTCGGCCAAGGCAATCTCAACAGAGACTCGCCAGATGCGATAGTTCTATTTAAAAAAAAGAAATTAAAACACACACAACAAAATATATATTTATTCAATAATGACCATTTTAACACAAAGTTTCCAGGTTACATCTATCATCATTCCTATTTTCCTTAGTCACTGCATCATGAAGTTCAAATTAGGAAAAAATATGAAGAAAATTGCGCAGAAAAATGGAAAAAGAACACATAGTGATGATATAAACTTTACGTAACTATCAGTTGCAAAATTAAGACAAGACAAAATTGGCCGGATCTATTAGTTTCATATCATATAAATTAAAAAACTAGGATAAGGCTCTAGTATTTAACAGAAGTTTGACTTATACAGGAATTGGAAACCTTTCCAAATTACATGTAAATACACTTAATTGCGTAGACAATGCCTATTCATGTAACTAATTAACTGTATGCAGTACTAACAAATATTCCACATACCGTTTCAGGAAGCTTAAAGCGCATATTAGCCTTCATTATTGAGTCTGCATTGCGAATTAACGTGAAATATGCTAGCCTTAATTTAGTTCACATTCCTACATTGATGTACTATTAATTCATGTTGATATAAATGATATCTAAAGAAGATACAACATATTGCAATTGTATTACCTTCATACTTATTTTAACGAAATTATTTTCCACTTCAATTGTAACTAAAAATGGATTCCATTTACAAAGAAAACCTGTGACATAACAGCCTCTCTATAGAATGTGACTTTTGAACCACTAATCATTTGTAGTCATTTAGCCGTCGTCGTGTGTGGACGTAATCCCTAAATGAAGTCTAACTTCAAAAATAGTACCTACTAAAACTTAAACAAAATTTTACTTCAAGAAAACTTTAAAATAACTATAAAGTTGTAAGACTGCTGGATTCTTCAAAACATCCCGTTTTAAGACTGCTGTTAACTAGTTCCTCTACTTTATTGTAAGTATTAAATATTTTTACGATTTATACCATTACCAGTGGCGTACAAATTAAATTTTTACCACTGATCCGCGCTCGCTCCCGTAGCATAATGTTATAAAATATAGCCTATGTTACTTGGACATAGTGTAGCTAGCTTTCGAATGTTAAAAGGATTTTCAAAATCGGTTCAGTAGTTTTGGAGCCTATTCAATACAATCGAACAAACAAACAAAGGTATTCTCTTTATAATATAAGTGTAGAATAATGAAAATAGACAATAGTCTACGAGGTCATTCATTCAGAAGGATTAAATTTCACTAGAAAGCTTTACCAAAGTTCGAGTGCAGTCGGAGGTTGCAAGGGTTCGTATTTATGGAGAAAAGTTTGTGCCCACTCATGGCCATCTTAGTTACAGGTAGCGAATACCTATTTCGGACGTAACTGGAATTTAGTTAAGTCCATTTGACTTCGTTGGTCCAAGCGAATAGATATTTTTCCAGTAATAATAAAACTATATAGCCAATTCTATACATTTCATTTTTTAAGAGTAATTGGTTAGATTCTTCAAAACTACGGTTAGATTTTTTTATGTTTGTCTGTTTATTTTTTGGTATGTGCGTCAATCACTTAAAGACCGTTGGGCGGATGTTGATAGTATTTTATATGCTCATAGAAATATTAGGTGCAACATTTTATTATTTATTTATAACATTAAAAAAATCGCGAACATATTATCATCAAATGTCATTCGTTTTTCAATAGGTTTTCGAATAAACTTTTTTGAAATTGATAGAATTTTTAGTACACGCGATTGAAGTCACGGGCGGAAGGTATCAATAAAGGTACAATAACAAGCACAGAACCCAAAGAAAAATATTCTTTTTCGCCTAAAGCAATATCTACCAGACAACCTTTGCACGCAGGATGGTTGATCGTAAATTGTATTTAGTATTCCGAACTGGTGGTAAGAAAAAAATATGTGTATGTCAATTGGAAAGCTCCAAAAGAGGCCTAATTATATGAAATATACGTTTGTAATTTGAAGTTTATACAGCCACAACTTCAAATTGATGTAATGGAAATATCTTCAAATTAAAATAGTAATAAACCAGAGGATTCAGCGTCAACAGTCGTTATTTAAAATGCTCCTTTTTATGTCAACTTTCAGTACGAGGGGGTGGGGGGAGTATGCGAGCTTGGCCCCATTTCAACAGCAATTTAAGGTATTGCTATGGGACTGAGGACTCCCACTCACAAATATGGTAGTAAGGATAGCGAAGCACTTAAAAATTACTCAAATGTGCATGATGTTCACATTTTTTAATTCAATCCTGGAGAAAATTAGTAGTATTATTTTTATAATAGTTTAGAAATGAGAGAGTGAATGAATGAATGAATGAATGAATAAATGCTGTATTTCGCACCAAAGCTTAAAGCTAACATGATGGAGGAAAAGATATAGTACAAAATAGGCGGCCTTATCGCTAAACAGCGATCTCTTCCAGGCAATCCGTGGTAAAGGAATAAGATACAAACAAAACAGAGAGAGATATTTAAATATTGAAATTTTAAATTAGTCAAAGCGGCAATTATTACGTAATGAGTTATGACGCTATGTCATTATTACATATCGCCATACTATTAAAAAACAGTATTCTTCAAGTAACAATAATATTTAGTACGACATAACCTGTAACCGATTATATCAATATCAGTATCATTCAGTTTTGACAAAATTTTATTTTCGTAAAGATTTTCCATTACTCACAAGAAAGCTAAGTATTTTACATTAGTCCAATCTCAATTTTACTATGTCATGCATCAATACCATTATACTCGTAGGAATAGTAACAAAATTTACTTCTAAGTACATTCTACGCTCAATCGCTCACGGATCTCAAAAAGCTTCTTAGAAATCAACGAAACGTAGTTGCCTCTTAGAGACTATTGGTTCACCAATCGAATTGTGAACATACAAGTAAAATATAAAATTACATGTATGACATATTTTCGTGATGCGTGTTTTTAGCAGATGTTCCATCTATTCTTATATTTTACTAATATATAATACGTCAAAAATTTACTCATGTGCAGTTTTGATTCCAAATATTTAGACACTTATTTTTATCATATTTATACATTTATATGTCAAAAATTGAATTAATATATATTTTCTGTTCCAACTTACAAATCTTTGAAACTATTTCTTGTTATAGTTTCATCAAATAATCAATTCCAATAATTGTCAAATAAAAGTAACAACAATTTACAAACATCCAGTAAGCCACTAGAGACAAACTATTTGTTCATCAGATATCCAAATTCAAATAATTGGTTTCATCAGCCATATATAACCTTTTCATCAAAACAACCCCTTTACGTAGAACAAAGAAATCTATTTCTAACATCGACTGCGGAATCAAAAACATCAACCAGTATAAATATAATGACGAGTATTGAGTGGGCGAGCCTGCGGTGCCCATACACAATTTGTTATATCTGACACTTAATCGAAGTTCGACTTTAGCGTCAATCACTATTAACAAGTGTCGTGATCGTGTTTTTTAATATTGACACTAGCTGTTACACGCGACTTAGTTCGTGTAAATTTTTTTTATTTACTCAAATATGATCATGACTGCTTCTATAATTCATTATTAAGTGTGAATGAATAAAAGAGTGTGAAACATGGAAACGCAATTAAAAAAAAGGGTTTTGTTGTATTTGGGGAAACGGAAAGTTACAATTTACTTATTTTTTATTATAACAAGTAACATTTTACAATGACTACCGCCTAATTGTACAATTACTTTTATTTTAGAATAGTATTTCTTTGTATCTTTGTTTCACTGTTTATTATACAAATAAAGAGTTTAAATAAATAACATAAACATATAGTTCAAAGAAAGATGTACCCCGTAGGGGTTAGACAATGGTTATATTTATATAATCAATAGGATTACAGAGGAAAAATTCATATAGCTATTATAGATAAGATATCTAAAATGCAGCAGGAAACAGGAGACCTAAGTAAGTAAACCCCATTACACACTCCTGTGCTTCGTCTCTCGGGATTTACGTTTGCAGCAAGCTGAAAACTTGTCTGATGCTTCTCCTATTATACCCCGACATGAAACTGTAGACCTTTGGCTCTCTAAAACTGACTATATATCAATATCCGCTAAAATCATAGCACAACTCTCAATGCCAACGTTAAAGGACAAACATACGAACGTCGTTCCCTTTATAAAATTAAAGATATACGACACACAATTCTTCGTAGTTTAGCAGAAAATTGCGTTACAAAATCTTTATCTTGTG
This sequence comes from Phoebis sennae, assembly GCA_001586405.1. NCBI lineage: Eukaryota > Metazoa > Arthropoda > Insecta > Lepidoptera > Pieridae > Phoebis > Phoebis sennae. The sequence continues at coordinate 28,209 of LQNK01002479.1, read as the reverse complement.
TCGGCTGAACGTGTTACATGTAATTGCTTATTTACAGATAAGTTGGCGTAAAAGCCTTAGAAGATTTATTTGTATTTCTATTTGTTACGCGCCGGTGTGTCACCTGTATTTTGTTAATAACCGACTTAAAAAAAGAGGAGGTTCTCAATTCGACCTATTCTTTATGTACGTTACAGCATGTCTTCGGCACTTGTTGACCGATTTCGAATGTTCCTGGATATTCCAGGGAACTCCTCGAAAATCAACAGAATTTGCTCTGCGGTTAAGTTGTAATGATGTATATGTTATGGAACAAATAATAAATGTATCATTACATATAATGTCAATCACCTATTGGGCGGAGTAATAAAATACGGTGTTTGATTACCATTCTCCATTTGACAATTAAGCTTCATTGAAAATGCAAATAGGAAGCACGAACGCAACATTTGTTTGTCTAGACTAATATTTTATAAAGGAAAGAGATCTATAAAACACTAGCTTTT
>LQNK01002479.1:15963-27192 GCA_001586405.1 Phoebis sennae | reverse complement strand
GCTCTGCGGTTAAGTTGTAATGATGTATATGTTATGGAACAAATAATAAATGTATCATTACATATAATGTCAATCACCTATTGGGCGGAGTAATAAAATACGGTGTTTAATTACCATTCTCCATTTGACAATTAAGCTTCATTGAAAATGCAAATAAGAAGCACGAACGCAACATTTGTTTGTCTAGACTAATATTTTATAAAGGAAAGAGATTTATAAAACATGTCTTTCCCGACTGCCTTGAAGGGGTAATCATGTTTTTCATATATTTATTAAAAAACTATCTAATTCTAAATAACAGAGCGTAAGGAATACAGGCAAACGTTATACAAATGTTTGGCCACGCGTTAATTGCCATTTGCCAGCTATCAGCCCATGTATCCGCATATTATTTATGTAACAACTGTTCCAATTAACCTGGAATATGTTATGTGCTAGATGAGTATTTTTAGGCGGTATAAGCGATTATTCCAGTGTAAATATATACAATACCTATAGTCTTTCGTTAATCTTGAAATTTCAATAAAATGGGTGTATTTGAAATTTCAATAATTGTGTGGAATATAATATCGTTTAATACGTAGTTGACAATCGCCATGCCTCTGCTCTGGCATCATTAGATTTTTCATACGAATAGAAAGCTTCGATGATATTCCACACGCATTTAAACATAGGAAGCGCTTAATGAAGGACCCTCGACATCTATGAACTAAATTTATTGAACAATATGTTTGATTTAGTAATTCCAATATTACAATTACTAAACCTAGAATTGTCATTTTTCTTAAATGTTAGAGAAAAAAGGGAAGACGTGTTTTCTAAGAAATTCAGATATAAATAGTTTTGGGCTTTATTTATAAGAGTTAGTAGTGGGAGAGTAGAGAGTCAGAGTCGTTAAAAAACAGGTAACAACTATATTGATATTATATGATGTGTATTATACTAATAAAGCTTAAGTTTGTTTGTTTGAACGCGCTAATCTTACAAATACCTACCCATTTAAAAATTAAATTTTTGTATTAGAGAGAACATCAATCGAGGAACAATAGGCCATATAACATTATGAGAATTTAATATTACCCATGACGTCTTAGCTCATAGCCTCATTGCATAAAAAATATTTACTCTCATTGTTTAAAATTTACTTGCCTTAAATAACATAAAAATTCTCAATAATAATAAAACTCTAACTGCTGGCCGTGTATATAAATGGTATACACAAAATACAACGTAATTCATAATACTCCACTTGCAATGTTAGAGAGGTTTCTATAGCTTACCAACTCGAGTGTGGATCATGTTAAATTTTACGTATATTGCAATGCGGAGTACGTTTGTCCACCACAAAACTATGCTACAAGTACATGTTGGTATGGATATTGCGTTTGTACATATTATATCGAAGAGATATGAGCACCCTTTTCAAAATTATAAAAACGTTAAAACTAAAAACTGCTATATGATGGCAAAATAACCAACTCCAGCTGTCATGTCAAAAAAATGACATTATTACAATGACTGAAATAATGAATATATAAGGGATTCATTGTTTTGGGATTCTTATAAAATGAATCCCTTCATGCCAGAATGCATTAGATCAAGATTCATGACAGAATGTAAACTAGAAGCACAAAAAAGACAGTTTTAGAAGTAAATCTCGTGTATGTAGTACACTTTTCATGTGCAACAAGCGTGCATGGAAATGACATTCGTGCTTAAACGAAGTGACCTGAGATATCGTGTTAGTACATGAAATTAGTTTGTGCATTAGTACAACGCGCTGACTGCCTCGTTAGTCTAGTGGTTGCATCTTTGACGACAGATTGAGGGGTCTCTTGTTCGAATTCCGGGTAGGCCAAAAAATGTTATTGGGATTTTTCTGAAAAAGAAATCTCAGTAACAGCCCTGAGTTTGTCGGTCGTGTCGGTCTGCCATCCCATCGGATTATGAGATTGAAGTAATAGAGTGTGCACCTATAATCGCACGTACACTTGCACGCTATAATACCTCCTGCGCAGCTGGCTAGTCTCTTTTGAGATTAGCCACCATGGTGAAATCGGTCGGGAGAGTCATTTTTCTATACCTAGAAATATAAAAAAACGAAGAAAAGAAACGTGTCATTTTGTACTAGTATACTAGCCAATACTTGGTGAAATTCATGAGAGAAAGAGATGAAAGAGAAAAACAGGAATACGTGGGTAATAAAAAAACGTTAAATACCTTGTTTCGTTTTAAAACGATGTTATAAAACTATGCCAGGACACTTCAAACATTTCCAGCTCTCAGAAATATAGCAGCATAATCAGGTTTCTGTTTACATTCGTTTATCTGTTTTATTAAATAATGGTAAAGTAGGTAAAAGTAGTCTGGCTGACGAGCCATCAATATTTTTTGTTGCATTATCTGTGTATAAAGCTATAATAAAATATTTTTATGAATGATATAAATAAAGATAAAATTGTGATAATGCCTATTTCCAATGTGTAGGTATTCGCCGACGCAAAAGTAGCCATACAGGGTAAGGGTAACCTCTAAATCATTAATAACATTGCACAAGTATATTACAGACATCATTGGAACTACTTTTGTTTTACTACTAAAAATACACGAATTAATAAATTATTTATATCGAAGTTACTGTTTCTTAATGATAAAGGACAACAACATATATTATATAAGTGAAAAAATTATTTTTCGCTTGTTTTTTTGAGTGTAATAGGACCATTAAACTACTAGATTGATTTAAAAAAACTCTCTTACCATTGGAATCTTACATTATCCCTGATGAACGTAGACTATATAACATAATCCGCGCGCCACAACTAGTTTAAGATATACACAGAATTTATATTTAAATTTGTAAAATGAAAGATATCACTTGCTAGTATAAAATAAAGTCGTCTTACACTCATGAATTCTTACATACACTTATTTCAATGTAACATTTTACTACCAAGAAAATCGTGGCTTCCAGAAACAACTTTTTACTCATACGTCTTAAAAACATTCCTGGATAAGACTTCAAGCAAGTAATAAAGGGCCATCGTTGAACACTATTTTATATACTATGTTATTACAAAATCTATACTTAATATAAAATTAAGTCTGTGACTGACCGACTGTGACTATCAGTAGGAGATTTTCAACATTAGATAGTGTGATTTCTGAGGAAAGTTTTCAAGTATCTATATATTCTATATTAACCAGTGGCTAGTTCCGATCTAGACCTTGCATTGTAATTCATGAATCAAGATCTTTCATTTGATTCCACACTCGGCTATATTCACATGAAAATCATATATTTCTCCTCCCCCTTATCTTCGTTACTTATACTTGAGATTTTTCTTTTTTAAACTATTTATGTACAAAATTTTATCAAGATCAGATAAACCATACCCGGATATCCTAGGATAAACATTCACTAAAAAGACTCCCAAAGCTTTTCATACTTACCTATATACAAACATACACGTCTCTAAAAAGCTGAAGAGTTTCTTTCCTTAAACGACCTTATCTCAAGAAATACTGGGCCGATATTTTTTTTGAGATAGATCAATAATCGCGAAAGCTACATAACGTTATACTACGGGAGAGAAGCCGCTATTTTATATGCACAGAGATGTAACAGTTCGAAGCTAGTATTAACTTAATACACCGTAAATTGAACACGCAACAGGCACACAAATTTTCGCAAGATGTTGCCAAAGTACGCTCGTTAATACATAACGTTATTACATGGCTTAATGGCTTCTTCTAGGACATGCGGACCCTAAATAACGGGGCCTGAGTAATTTATCTAATTAGTTTTGGGCACACTATAATTCTTTTAATACTTCTTTATGTTAGAGTGGAGGTAGACAGAAAGCGGGTGACGTGAACTTAACTAATGACACTCGTGGTCACCTGTATCACCACAATTGTCAGGAGTACTTCCCTCGTCTTAAAACACTGGTAGAGATTGGGAAAAAGAGACTAAGAAAAAAATGAATAGGATCGATAAACACCCCACTACTTCTTCCTCCTCATCGGTCCAAATATTTAGAGTTGTAGGACAAATGTCGACAGGGTATGGAGTTTTTGACACTACGAACAAAACTGACACATTGAACATTTCAAAACACTTCTGAAGTGATATTTTTGAAAGGGATATAATAGTCTCTTACAAATTAGGATATTATAATTATACTTTTATTTATATTCATAATATATAGCTGAAGAGCTTAGTGTGTTTGAATACGGAACAACTGGTCTAATTTGAAAAAAAAATTGTTAAACCATCAATCAAAGAAGGCTATATAAAATTATGCTACGGGGGTCAAGTCATGCGGAATCGCTAGCTTGTAATGTATGTAATGCTATTCTAAGTAATACATGGTGTAATGCTTGTATAAGCCATGAAACAGAGTATTCTGATGTAAAGCACCTGTTTCGTGGATTAAGGTACTCTTTCATATTCTCCTTTTGTAATTCTACCTAATTTAAGAAAAATTCTAAAAAATATTAAATTTTTAATATGAGTTTATGAATGCTCAATAACGCAAACGTACTAAATACAATTGTTTTTTTTTGCGAAATCTACAAAACTAAGAGAGTTTAAGGAGAGATTAAACTAGCCGAGGAACGGACGATTGTACCAACAACTAGTTGCTTATGTATGTCCTCAAGCCTTATCCAGAGATATCTTAAATCGGGATCCAAACAATCCAATCCAATAAACCTCACCAATAGCTGAATTAATAATAACAGATATATTAAGACTACAATCAAATTATAATTTGTATTATTTTCACAAAAATCCTATCAATTTTTATGGTAACACTTATAAAAAAAATCAAAGCACCTACCTCAAACATGAAAACTATATCCAAAGAGATCACTCAAACCATCACAGATAACAAAACCACAGATTCAAAAAACTTCTAAATTTAAATTTCCCGCCAAGATCCTTTACAAGCGTCCTAGCGGTGAACCACCGCGTCATGAACTGGGCGGCGCCGCCCCCGCGCGTCAGTCTTCCTTAACTCAACACCATGGTAAGGCTTTAAGAGCCCGCCATAGGCCAAATGGCTTCGCGAGATCACTAATATTATTAGTAATAACAATTAGTAAATTGTATTAAACTTAGTACCACGGGGAATGAAAATAATATGAAATTATTGAATTTAACGAGTGCTATGGGTCAATTAAATAGGTCAATAACTCTCGAAACAAATTTTTAAATTATTCAAGTGTTATAGTTTTAGTTACAAATATAACAATTGTTCAGTGAGGTTATAAATTTCAAAATTTTGAATTGAAACTTTACGAGAGTCATGGCACTATTTTTGTATTTCTCGATGGTTGCTACATAGCTATATTATTGTAGAGTTGATAAATATTAATGAAGATTCAAAGCCAAAATTATCCGCATATAAGTCCATAAGTTCGATCCACTATTTTCTTTATTTTTATTTATTTATTTACACTTTTTGTGTTGATTAAATAAGAGTCATTTTATAATAGAAAAAGATGGAGAGAAGAAACATTTCAGACAGTGGGCGGCTTTTTGTTCAGGAGGGATGTCTTCCTGGCAACCCATTGGTATAGAAAAAGATATTGTAAGAGGCAGGTCAAAGTGAGAACATGTGAATGAAACATAAATAGATGTATAAGATAAATATACATACACATATAATACACACAAATAAATAATTATTCCGAGTCATATACAATACTGAAATAATGCACAGATTTTCACGATAAATTTATTAATTTGTATATTTTTTTTTATTCTTGTTACCTAATAACGCAAACAACAGTCAGTCAGTTTGATTACTTAAATTAACACCAGTTATTCCGATCCAGCAGAACTCGCGAACAGAAGCTAGTATGCTCTAAACACATCGACGAAGGTAAAATAAACCTCCCGACCTCATTTAACTCACTTTTCCTATTAAACTATACGCATTTCATGTATGAAAAACATGGAGCTTATTTTAGTTTTAGTAACCCCTTGATCTATTTATTAACGCTTTAGGTACAACAGAGACGTGGGTTCGATGATGATAGAAATGTCCTGTACGCAATTATACACGCAGAGAATCACAAGAATCTTTAAATGTTACAATTTTTTGAAACGTTATTTAATAATCAATTTCAAATTTTAAAATCAATCAATCAATCCAGTCAATATAAGTATAATAATTCAATATTTTCGGCGTAACTGACACACAAATATCAAAACTTTCACATGTATCATATATGTAGGATGTAAAGTTTACAAAATATCGTTAATCACTGTATGTGTTAATTTTTTATATCTTTGTCTGTCGATAGAAATTTAAACAATATTTACTCTATATTTCTATGAATAAAGTTTTCTTTGTTTCATTCATTTAATGAATAGATACCCTGCAGGAATTGACTTTTATTCTGCCTTGATTTCAGTATTACCAGTATCAATTAATCAAAAAGCAAATAAATACAATAGGCAGGTCTCAGGTGTGAGCGCGACTTCGCGTGGTTTCCAATGATTGATGGTGACGTCGAAAAGTATTACTGCCCACTGGCTAATGACGCATGGATAAAATAATTCTGCTTTTCATTCGGTACTTCACTGATTTAGTGGGGATATTTATTGTTTAAACAAAAAAAAATAATAAAAGCAGTCATAATATACGGTGTACAATAAGTAGAATTGAATTGAAAAAATATTTATTATATACACACAAATTAAACTACATGATACATAACATAAATTAAGACCAAAAATTATGATACCTAATTCAATGTTTCTTTTTGTCTTTTTTCATCCATTGAATGGCCCCTCTTGCTTTCCTTGTTTCCCTATGACTTCCCTTTTATTCCGTCTTAATTTTGTCGAGGAATAAGCAAGCGCATTTAACTACTGAAGGTAAACTTTAGATGACAGGCCGCGTGGTTTTCCAATGATTGATGGCGTCGAAAAGTACAAATGCCCAGTGGCTAATGACGTGCGGATAAAATAATTGTGCTTTTCATTCAGTACTCCACTGAATTGACAAGGTTAGTATTGTATAGATGGATAAATTGTATTTCTTAAACATGTACTTATTAAGCTAAATTACTATAAGAATATTAAATTTCTATTCGTGTCTCATTTATTTATAAAATATCCTATTCTATTCTAACTAATTCTATTCTATTAAAATGGTGACTCTGGCGACCATGCAATTTACATACGTTTAAAAATGGGCAAATAGGAGATTAGTTTTCTGTGCCAGACCAATACATATTTTTCACGCTACGATCGAATCTAGAATCTTTCAGTTGTAACAATCAAGGACTTAGACCAAACAGACGGCAAAGACACTTTTATGAATACAATGCTTACTACTGTCTAGTCTTGCAGTGTTGACAAACATCCTCGACCATAAAATTAAACTCCAGTTTACGATTAAATCATTTTATTTCATAGCTTGAGTATAAACTATCGAATGCTATATTGGTAAAGTTGGTCAACGAGTTGTGACTCGTATAATGCTAAGGATTACGGGAACTCAATAAGAGGCAATGGACTGAAGGAGTGCAATTACACGGCTTGTTTGTGGCGAATTGTTTGTTAGATAGCAAATATGATTCAATGTTACATCTGTATTTTTAAATCCGCTCCGACTCTATTTGTACGGATTTAGATAAAAGGGAAGCCAGAACTATGGCAATACTTGTATAATATAAAATACATAAAATATAGCAAGAGTATGTTGTTTGTTTAAAAAAAAAAGAATGTTTTAGGGTTTATAAAAATTATACTTATTGGACTTATTGTAAATTAAAAATAAAAAGACTACTATTTATATTTTGTTAAAATACTGAAAAGTTGCTTCTGTAATGAATAATATCATCCAATCCAATAATTATTTTTAATAACGTTTATTAACATTCTATGAATTTATCTTTTCAAGCAATACGTGCCTATAACATAGAACACCATACAATTTTTGTTATAGCCACTCAAAATGTAATTATTGCCAGAAAACATAACGCTACGCGTTGACATGAAATGACTGACGTGTACAATCAAAGCACCGTCCTAAGCGTGCTCACAAAAATGTCGCTTTTTCCTCAAAATTAGGGTAATAATGTTTTGACAGCAAAAGGCAAAACAGGCAACGGTTCTTTTTATTTAAATTTACATTTGTAATTGACTGACGAGCAACGAACAGATAAATAATATTCAAAAAAATTTGCTAATAAATTCGAGCGCTTCAATTATTATTTTTATTACCGCCAGTAAATCCGCTTCTCTTAGCCTCAGAATCAGAGTCTAAATTCTAAAGGAATTAGAGATTCGAGAACATAGTCTTAAAACCCGCTTATAATTTTGAACAAAAAATTATAAATTCTCTTTAAAAGCACTACAAAACTATTTATTTCGCACTTGTGTATTTTATTATTTTCCTATATATTTAATACCCTCACTGTCTAACAAATAACTAACTTATGTATTAGGTTTAGATGATTATTCGGAAACTAAAATCGCTCAGTAACGCTGGCTGAGTCCTATAATGACTACACCACATTTTAATTGCGCGTGCATTTTTAATCCCCTGCAAATGTCTCTTGGCAAGTCTATATAATTCCTATTATCTCTACTTCATATACGTTAAAGCTTTAGTAAAAATGTCGAACCCATTCTATCGTGTAGAAAGTGTTTATACGAGAATAAATTTCATTCAACTAAACAAGGCATTTGGAAATAACTTGTATAATTTCTTCTATTTATTATCTCTACTTCAAATATTAATTCTCGAATAGTAGATATTTTTAGTTATTTTCATAAAATCAATTCAAAATAACAATAAAATGCTAAACATTAACTACTTACTTTAATTATTGAAGATCACACAACTACTTTAAATTCCAATAACAAACAGCTGAGAGCTCAAAGAAAACGAAAATAAGTAGATAGAACTGAAGGAATAAATAAAAATGAATATCGCATTCACCGAGTAAAGGTTCTTCGTTGAAAATATATTTATTTTTCTTTTGAATCCGATTCCTGATCGAACGCAAGTTTGCGTTTATTATACTAACCGCTAACCATTAGCCGCGGTTTTCCGTTTTATAATTGAATTGTTTTGCAAATGATTTTCGTATCAATATGGACTCCACTAAAATCTTATGAATGATTCTTCCGTTTATTACTGAAATAGTGAAACTATAAAAAACTTAACGTACAAGTGACGTAATATTCATAAGAGTCCTAGACAAATTCGTTAGATACTAATAGAAAGTATATTTTTTACATTTATGTTTTTAATAATTATCTTCAACCCTCTGAAAAAGTGCGTCCTACATTATTTTATATCTATCATAACCAGTAATATTAATACAGTTGTAAAACGATACTTTTTCTTCCTCCCTCAATCATAATCCTTATCTTCGTAAAGTTCGCTGTGCTTTATTTTGAACCTCAGCGTTTCCTAAAAAAGTCGACGAACAAAGCACTTAAACCGTAAATAAGCCATAACATTCGTAGTCCATAAAGGTTTTTACGATAGCCATCTCATTTACAGCCACCAAGCGTCGTATAGCACTTGTACATAGGTATATAACTGTTAAATTTTAAGACACTAGATAAATTAAATTGTTGAGTCTCGACAAAGGAATAATCGTAAAAAATTTACTGTAATTTGTCCGACACAAAATGCCTTAGTGATTTTGTTCTGCGGGTTAGAATGCAACGCATATGTGTTTGACGGGTGCTTTATCATGTTCCTCCCCTTTTTTCCCCTTTGAGAGCGACCCAACACGCGTTATGGGCTCCAAACTTGAAATTCATATCCATAACGTTTTCCCATTTAATAAATTGATAACGCAAAAGAAAACTGTTACGACATGTCTAAGTACGTTGAAAAATGTATGAAAGATAAAGCAAAAATAATATATATATGTACCTAAATATAGCAATGAATCCTTATGTTTCAAAAGCTGTAGAAGCAAGCAACTATCGTCTTTGCTCTCAAAGGAACTTTATTCATAGGAAGATAAAAAAGTTTTACTAACAGTAATAACTTGTGTAGGAAATATTTGTGCATATAGCCAATAACAATTTTATTGGATTTTATTTGTAGAATCACTAAATCTCATATGTAAAAGTTATAATTTTTACAAAATATAGGTAGGATATTTAATAAAATAGCGCTATTACTTTTGCATTTTTGACTTGGAAGATAAAAGCCACAACATTTATTTAGAACCCTCGTATCAAATTACAGATTTCTTCACACCTAATGACACCATTTGTTTCAGAGCGGCACACCTCTGATACAATGTGGATAGATCGATAAGACCCCACATTAACTATCCTTGACTTATAGCTGGACATTTAAAAAGGGCACTGTTCCTTTGGAAAAGCTCTACATCTAAACACACGGGAAGTTTTAATAAATCGCTGCCGGTTCTCCTAACTGCATACAATTTATCCACGTGCCAACTATTTACAAGTGGTTACGTTGAAAACGTTAGAATCTATTTTAACTTTAATCTCCGTAATTGAAAAATTCAAGTCGTCAATTTTAATATTGAAACATCTTTCGCCTCCTGGAAATGTGATCACAACTTCGACCTACAATATTATTCTAACTAAAACTAACATAACCACAATTGAAGGGTGACTCAATGACTGAGGAGGTACGCATTCAAAGTAAAGGACTTCGCAAAGTGAACAGTTTGACGTGACCTCGGCCTATCATTGAGGTGACAAAAACTTATAATAACTTTTCCCTGCAAACGACAGCCAAATTAAGGGTTAGGTTCATAAAGCCTAGATGAGATCGACCGCGGTTACCGAAATTCGGTCAGAACATTATTTTTATTTACGTTTTATATATGACTTATAATAATATTGTGACTAGGGGATATTTTTTTTTACTTGTGTATTATTTTTATTATCAGGACTTTTAACAATTTTGTATATTTGTTTTTGCAACTCTATTTATTATGTCTATATCGTTTATTCGCATTTATTACAGTAATTAGGGTATGGGCAAGATGTTCGATCTGTTCCACTGATTAATTGTTATTTAAGGGCACATAGGTTTTCCGCCTTTTGTGCCCTAATAAACCAACACTTTTTTTCACCCGACTACAACAGGAGGAATAAGTATATTATACTCAAAATGACGCAAATTTAAAAAAAGTAGGGCCCTTCCCTACTTTTTTCGAGCACTAGGAGCACAGGAGTATATCTATAGAAAATCTATGGAA
>LQNK01002479.1:426-15871 GCA_001586405.1 Phoebis sennae | reverse complement strand
ACCTTAATAGAAGGTTTATATGTCTTTTTAAAGATATAAGATTAAGTTATAGGACAATTTTGCTCCTTGGGAATCGGTGAATTTCTCGGAAAGCAAATAATGATACGGAAATTATGCACAGGTACCAACATTTCCCAGAAACATAAATGAAATAGCAAATAATTTATAATACTCAAAGCTCCACTGATACACTGGAAACCTCCGTAAAGGCATAATGAGCGTCATTATCCGTTGCTGGCTGAAAAAGATCATAATGAAAATTTAATTAATTTTAACGAACTTAAGAACAACTTTTGCCTATAGTTTGCTTTCAGATTTAATACAGGTTAATGAAATATTGATTACACGTAATATAATTTTTAACACCTACGGTTATCGTACATAAATGAATTTTTATATACAGTGAATTTTGAGGTGGCATTTCAGCGCCAAATGCTATCAACAGTACCAAAAAATGCTGAAAGAAATCTCGTGACCGATTTCGACGAAAATAAAAACTGTATAGGATGTTTCAGAAAAATTATGTACCAAATTAAAAATCGAGCCTGTTGTATTTCCAAAGAAAAGAAAATATCCCGTATTATCACACAGATAGATGGTAGGTACTTCTAAAAGAGTAACAAAGTACCTAAGTAAGTATGAAGGGCTCTGATGGAGACCACCGCGACGTCGGGTTAGGATTATCATAATATACTAGCTTTCCGCCCGCAGTTTCGCTCGCGTGGACCCGGCAATTCGAATTTTTCTCGCCGTAAAACCATGCTTGAACTTCAACGAACATTTTAAAAAAAATTGTCCAAATTGGTCCAGTCGTTGTTGAGTTATGCGCTTACCAACACATTTTGCGACTCATTTTTATATATAAGATTAATCCTCGTAGTTTAGAATTTGGGAATGTAAGCTCACCTGAAAAATTTTCCCTGTTTATTTATATAGTAATATATTAGACTTATACATATGTTAAACATAATTAAGTTTTTTCACGAATTCAGCGTACAATCAATATTAATACCACGATAGCAATAATTGGGATTATATTCTATGTACCAGCAAATTTGTCAACATTTATTAAATAACTTATAGTTATTATTACCTATTCATTGACATCAAACATTCTGTACTCTACTATCTATTATATTATAAAATATTAGATATGTTTAACCGCATTGAACTATGAAACTACTGCGCTTGTATTAAAAGATGTAGTGATGATTATGACATATAAATACATATCAAATAATGCTAGAACTTATTTTAACAACGTGCCTTCAATAATTCGTAGATGTAACCGAATAATGGAAAAATGAAACCCACGCAAAAATCCTTCTTGTTTGATAGCTTACGTTTTATAACCTTCCCAATTACCAAATGTTTCATTACATAATACATATTTTCTTGAGAGATTGTTCCGGTCCAAAAATCGGGGGCTGTCCGAAAAAGTACACAAAGAACAAAAACGGACTCAATTCAATAGAAATCCTGTTGTTATCCGAATCTCTTTTACGTTTCTAAGGAAAATGTAATACCTTTATAGAAGGTTGCATTTACCGGCTTTACCAAACGAACTTTGCGATAAAAATCAGCAGAAAAGTAACCATGAATCATATTCATCAATCTATGACCAAATTATTATTATATCCAGGGAAATTAAAACTGTAAGTATATTTTAACCATATAAAACAATTGTAATATGAACAATTTGAATATTCAAATTTTTCTAAATACTTTTTAACTAATCTATTATAACCGGTTTTTAATGTTGTTCTTACGTTGTACTTAAGTATTGCACTAATTCTGAAAACAAATTAGCATAGGACTTTCGAAAACCCTAGTTACTTTTTATATTCATTCTTTATCACTCGGAATAATAAAAATTGGTCAATCATACTTCGATATTATTTACAGCAATATTAAATTATAACAATCAACACGATGGGAACAAGCAACACGCCCTAAGAGCGTTGACCTAATTTTTTCACTCTGGCAGTAATAGGATCTCTATAGTATTATGGTCGGTGTAATATCAACCCCCTAAGTGTATTTTCTTGGAAATACTAAATTAAGAAGTTTTCCTAAGCAATCGTGTTTTTTTTTTTAATTTAATATAACTTTAATTTTGGCGAGTAGGATATCATTTGATAAAAGTGTATATAGCGCCAGGTGTGGGTTCGATCCCGATAAGTAGAAAGTGTTTGAGAGTAAAATGGTAATTTTATAATTTTGCCCTGTTTAGGACTCTAGGTGTTCATTAATCTATATAGTATATAGTTATTTACAAACATGATGTATTAAGTACATTTATCAGTTCTCCATACTTATCACTAGCTTTACTTTGTTTTAAGTTAGATGGCGTCCTGTATGTGCGAAACTTACTCTTACTCTCAACGTTGCGGACCTGTGGCCGTCCAGCATTATGATTTCTATTACTTATAATTGAGGCCGATACTTAAATGCCAAATGACAAAGAGCCACTTAATATTGTCTCCGAAAGGTTTTATATGGGGTCCTGTGCGTTGTGAGAACTAATAATATGTAGTATCGTTTAAGAATACGGGTGTAATCTATAAGGTGCATGTCAAGTTCTTAAAATGAATAAATCGTTTTTTTTTCACTTCGTAGTTAATAAGCTTCGGCCGCATATTGGTTCACTGATTAGCGCGTTCGCATTACAATCCAAAGATCCTGGGTTCAGTATCTGGTAAAGATGTGCAAAATAAAGGGCTCTTTCAGATTGGGTACAAAAGGTTCATCAGCCTTTTAACTCACTCACTTGCTTCTTAATAAATAAAGATTATACTCGATAGACTGTATTGTCACTTCTTGATGGAAATGCATTTTATACTATTTTATAGAATTGAAACTATTTTTTACACTATTTCCACTTTTATTTATAAACTTTATTAAATTTACAACCGGTTTCGAATAATCATTACTACCTGACGATGATTATTCGAAACCGGTTGTAAATTTAATAAAGTTTATAAATAAAAGTGGAAATAGTGTAAAAAATAGTTTCAATTCTATAAAATAGTATAAATAAAGATTAGTTATAATGTCTGTGGCTTCACTTCATTCCAAAAGCTTAACCACCTATAACCGACCTCTCTATAACCACTCAGTTTAGCCCACTCAAATTGGTTAAAAATAATTAGAAGAAAAAAAGCCATAAGTAACTCGGCTAGTAGGACATTTCCTCAACAATTATTTGACAAAAATAAGGGGTAAATAAGACACACCATAACTACTATATTTTAATTGCATCCAACAAGTTAAATCTTAAGCGGATCCTTAACATCTCAATACCTAACTAATACATAATAGCTAAAATATTTCATATCTCTTTCACTTGTACGTCAGTTAGAAAAATATGTAAAATAACAAATGAAAATGCACACTCATCGTGATTGACTTAGTGTAAATGAAACGCTCTTCCGATTGTCCGTAGTTTCGTAAACTATTTGAACTTATTCAATAACCTATTCACAAGCCAAAGGGCTGGCTCTCAATATGAAGCCGCAATATACAGATCACTGTATCCACTTTTCTCTGCAACAAAAAAAAATTACCATTAATTTTTATTACAAACATACATTTCAAAATTTAAAATATTTGCTGGTACTAAAAATTATCATTGAGTATGAATCACAATTGACGACGTAAATGCTTTAAAAAAATCGACCTTCATTATCGAATTTGCTAAAGGAAAAATCAGTGCTACAAGAGGCTGACCCGTATTCATTGATTAGAATGTTACAGAATCTATTTCCATTCACAAGATTCATAATAGCCTGTTCTCATACTACTAGGAGCGTGGTATTTTGGGTTGCCATCTTTTTTTAATAAGTATTCAGTTCATTGAATATTAAATGTAAGAGAAATTATCGGCTTTAGCAATGAATCATATTTCTTCAATTTCAATGATGAGAAAAATAAAGTACTTTCGTGTATCATAAAGTATAAAATTCAGTTGCCCGAAGTAACACAATATAGATAAATTCATCTACGAAAATGCGCCCTTCTATTTTTCTCAATCGTTGACAGTATATGTATGCAATTTTCTGCTTGTGTGAAGTATTATAGGTCCACACTTATTACCCATGTGTGCACACGCACACTTAAATAAATAGACCAATCAAAATATTGCAACCATCGTAAGATATTTCCAATTTCAAAAATTGGTGGGGCGCGTCGTCGTGGATGGCACTATCTATACTTTGAAGTACGGGTGGCTACCCTACTGGTATTTTCTATACTGGCATATGTCCGACAGTCGCAGCACTAAACTACCCACCACTAAGTGTCGCTCTTCCAAAGCTTGATAGTCTTGTCGTTCTCGAGCGCGGCGGACGCGATGATGTTCTCGGTGGGATGGCACGCCGTGCACAGCACCGTGTCCGTGTGCCCCGACAGCCGCTGCACTATCTCCTTCGACTGCAGGTTCCATATGTACACGAGGTTGTCCTCTGATCCCGATACTATCCACTGTGAAAAAGGAATTTGTTATAGTTATACTGTTTATAGTCTCTAAAATACTTTTTGACACTTTAGACAAGATGCAACTATGTGAAAAATTAATTAATAAATCTATAATATTGCAGGTGAACTTTTTGATGTTCATTCATACCTGCATAAAACACAAGCATTGATTTAGAAAAATAAATTCCTGTTCATACTGCTAAAAAATCATTTTTAATGACTAATTGTTGTATTTGTGCCCATGAAAAGTATTGAAAAAAATCTCTGAATGTAGATATGCAAATATTATGAACTAGCTTTCCGCCCGCGGCTTCGCACGCGTGGGCCACTAATTTCTGTACTTTTTAGGGGCGTACAACAAAAGTTTAAAAAATCATGGTTAAAGGACCGCTTATATATGCGCATGTCTATAGCTTTTTGATAATTTTCTATGGAAATAGGTTTGACCAAAATCTCACAGTGCGCGCGCCTCTACTAAATACAGAAAATTGTAGCCCACGCGAGCGAAGCAGCGGGCGGAGATTTAGTTATTTTTTTAAGGTTTTAGAGCATTCATTGAGTGTTTTAATGACTTAATCTATACGTTAAGAGTATAAAAAAGCATGTTCGCAACTCAACCAAAATCTCACATTTTCACGTGGTATAACATTTTCACGACTTTAGAAGCGTATATCTCAAAAAATATTTATTTTAGCAAAAAACGCATTTAGAAACCTTTTTTTCATTTTTAAAGACCTATCTAATGACATCAAATTTAATGATGTATTCGCGAATTTATTTTTTTACCCTCCCTTTACATGTATGGAGAGAAACTCCTAAAATTATTTTTTTTTCAAATAAAATGTAGCCTATAAGTTGCACCTAATATTGGTCTATCAGCATGTGTAATTTTATCAAAAACTGCCCAATGGTTATTACGTGATTGACGCACATACAAACAGATAAACAGACAAACAGACAAACAGACAAACAGAAAAAAAAAATTCTAACCATGGTTTTGGTATCTATAGAACATACATGTTGCATACCAATTACTCTTTTTGAAAAATATTCAATGTACAGAAATGGTTCGGTTACTGTTTTATTATATGTATAGATTATGAATTTTGACGGATCTAACCACGCCCCGCGATTTCACCCGCGTAATTTCTTCACATGGGAATTTCAGAACTATGTGTTATTTATCGCCTTAAGTATATGTATACCAAGTTTTATCACATTTGGCATAATATTAGTAGTATGTCTATTGCCACATTCATACATACATTATCATGTCTTTATTATGTTATATAATCTATTGTTTCCTATTGACTAGCTTTGTTTTAAACTACACATTCTCACCTTTCCTCCCGTAACGCTGAAGTTAGCAAAAATACAATATTTCTCATTCTTGTGTCCAGTATATGTCTTCAAACACTTTCCTCTGCTGTAATCCCATAACTTAAGAGTATTATCGAGAGTCGCCGCGAGGATATATTTGCCGTTAGGAGAGAACTTTACGAAGGAAACTGGCGGGTTGTCGTCGTCTATAAGCGTTTTAAGGCACTGACCGGAGGCTGTATCCCAGATTCGACTGTAACAAAAACATTTTTGATGATTTTTATACTTGATAGAAAGGCTAAATCAATTTTGTGGCTGATTCTGCAGATATTCAAATCATATTTACCTAAAATATTTGCCTATCAAATTCAATTAACATTAGATATACATAACTGCAGTGCTATTTCGATTCTATCACTAATTTCACCCAATCAAAGATTAAAATAGTTTATTCAGATAATAAAGTAAATGTTGTTAATTATTAGACAAACAAAATAAAACATGAAAGTGTCCTATAGTAGTATGCAAAGACGTTAAATTAGCAATACATAACTTAAATTACGCAATAATTTATCGTGGCGCGTACAAAAGGATGTTATAATTAAGGCATTAGTCACTACGCACTACACTTCACGCGCAATTGACGCCAACTTTTTATTGGCATAGTACACAATATAATGTCAAGTGTAGACGTTATAACTTAAGGATAGATTGTTAATTTTAAAAGGAAATAGTTATTGCGTTAATTAATTATTTAGAATAACTTTGTTAACCTCATGCACAAAATACGCCTTGTTTTATATCATACCTAAGTGACAAATTGATATTGTAAAATTTTTATGAATAAAATTAATATATTATATTGGGAGTTTTTACATAATAATGAAATTAATAAATTGCTCCATAGTATTTACTATTTACATTAGTACAAATTAAACATTAATCATTGATTACACAACATTTTCTGATATAATATTGATCATAAAATATTAAATATTTGAGATTAAATCTTAGATTAGTTGCCCTACCTCTGTATCAATCTTTAATAAATTGAATGAAGATTTTAAGGAATTTTGAGCAGAAAATACATAGTTTAAAAAATATACCAAAATATACAAACATAATGGGTTTTGATTCATGAACTGATATTTTCAAATAGCATAATATTATTATTGATAATTAGTGATATAATTTTCCCTTACCATAAACCATCATAACTGGAGGATACAATAAGGCTCCCATCTCTGTTGAAATGCACCGCTGACACTGGATCTGAATGTGCTGGTAGCGTTTTTAAACATTTACCTGATTAAAAGATATATAGTTAGAGCGTTTGTGACATTTTTCTGTTTTTTTTTAAACATAGTCCAGGAGAAATAAAGGTAAAGGTACAGTCAGACAGGTATATACATATATACATAAATCGGATACTTTATTTGAATACAAAATGTGTCCTATACAATATGGATCACTGGATGCACTTGTGTGCCATTCAAAATATTTAGAATAAAACAATCCATCAAATACAATGTGTACAATACAAATATCTGGATGCCCAGCAAAAAGGGCCATACGAAAATAATTAAATTTCATCTCATTAAAGATTTCACTATTATGTCTTGAAACAATTACTAAATAAACTTTATTTATTCAAAATAATTCATCAATTATAATTCTATGGACAGATTAAGATTTCACTTCTACATAAAAATTTTCGCCAAAAAATAGAACCGACTTTGCTTTTATCTATTTTCAATTTAACAAGATTTTGCACCGACTTTGTATAGATTTCAACAAAAATTAAATAAAAGTTATTTTCTACTTTTTAGAGTGAGGAAGTCGGTTCTATTTTTTGGCGAAAATTTTTATTTATTACTTTTTAGTGCCCGTGAAGGGTAATCACGTCCTCTAGTCACAGTTCAGTTAATATAAACATCATTAAATCTTAACCGCAGAGCTTATTCCGTTGATTTTCGAGGAGTTCCCTATATCTTCCACATGGATGATCAGACATGAACAAAATTTCTATGGGACCACACATGAACTCTACTCTTTCGAATGCAAAAAGAATTTTCGAAATCGGTCCATAAACGCCGGAGATATGTGGTAACATACATAAAAAAAAAAAAAAATATGGTCGAATTGAGAATTGATAACCTCCTCCTTTTTTTTGCAAGTCGGTTAAAAAATGCCAAGGAAAGATGAATTCTTTTCATTGGTAATACAGTGGTTAATAAAATACAATTTTTAAAATTTATTTATAATAAAATACTCCCTTTATACAATACAAAATTCATGCATACTGTAATTTAATATTCTTGCTCTAGTTATGTC
This sequence comes from Phoebis sennae, assembly GCA_001586405.1. Lineage (NCBI taxonomy): Eukaryota > Metazoa > Arthropoda > Insecta > Lepidoptera > Pieridae > Phoebis > Phoebis sennae. The sequence continues at coordinate 7,741 of LQNK01002479.1, read as the reverse complement.
TACAGTTAAAATAACATCATTACTACATACCTGTTCTTACATCCCATATTCTGACACTTTCATCAAAACTACCAGAAACAATAAGATTACTTTGTGGGTTGAAATTGCAACAGAAAACATAATTACTATGTCCTTTTAATGTTTTTAAACATTTGCCAGAACTTAATTCCCAGACCTGAAATAAATAATATGATTAAAATTAATATTAGAAAATCAGATATCATATTAAAATATAATATTTATAATTAAAAACTGATTAATCTGTCATTATTAAGAATATTTTTTAAACCTCTCATGAATTGAAAAAGTCTTAATGCAAAATGTAATTTAAAATAAAAATGTTATCATCATAGGATGTTCCCATAAATATTCTTATCAGAATATAGAGAATGTTGTTTATCTGTTGGCTTAGATAAGAGGTCAACAACCGTGAGAACTCCTGTTTAATCCATCTTACAGTAGTCTATGAAAAGAAATAGTTTTTCTATAATTTTAAATGATAGAAAGAATTATTTTCAAGAAAAAATCCAAATTATATATTTTGAAAATCAGTCTGGTAATAGGGATTGGACTTTAAAAATCAAATTATAATAGAGGAAATTATACAAATAATTTAATATAAAAACACACTTTGGACTCTATGTATGTTGCTATACAACATTCAAATTCATTTAAAAACTCTGAATTTTGTATGAATAATTGGGTCATTTTTAAAATTTGTCACTAGCATATCTACACATTCCACATGCCCATATTACTAGAATACATAGTTACCTTTAATGTTTTGTCATCACTTGCACTGACAATCAGTCTACTATCCGATGACCATGCCACATCACTGATGCCCATCTTGTGTCCAGATATAGTCTTCTCAAATTTGCCATCATAGGCACCCCACACTTTAATAAGTTTATCAGCAGCTGAAATAATAAATTTACTTATTAGTAAAAAACACTTAAAAAATACTTATATAGAAATTTCTAAATTTAGCATTGATTGCATCATTTTAGTTATGACTTAGAACATATAACTTTAGAATTTCACAACAATATTATGGTTCTCTCACAGGAAAAAGCAACTTCCAATACAATTCTAATACACTTATATTTCATATGAAAGTCAATAAATACAATTTATGGTGCAACACTAATTGAACTGGTAAAGTCATTGCTTTTAAGTAAACACTACAACCATGAGTTTAAAGCGAGCATGTTTGGAGAAATTCAATATTACATTTTGTTTGGTTTACTTGTTATAAACAAATTTGGTAAGTAGGTTGTTCTATGACCCACTTACAAGTTACTTGATTTTTCATTTACATTACATACTAATTTCGAGTTCCCTTTTTGAAAATACTTTCATCTATGTTAATTTCTTTATATATTCAATACAAACAATTAAAGTCCAAAGATTAAGATCGCGCCTAGAAGTTTCATCGTATAAGAATCGACATGTCTATTGGAAACTAAAATAGATTTCAATACAGATTTAGATTTAATGACGATATACATATCAAATAAAGAGACAAATAATAACAATGTCCCAAACTGGGTTAATAGTAAGTAAGATAACCGACCTATAATCTAAAAACAAATAATAATTATTATCATTACTGATTGATAAAATATGCGAACTTACAGGAGCTAGCGAGCCATTCTCCATTTGGACTAAATTTAACAGATGATACCGCCTTTGTGTGTCCGGCAAGTGTAAATTTGAGTGTGTAATTCGGCTTCTGAAAGCAAATATCAAAATTAGCGCGAAATCGCACGTGCTCATCTTTGAAGTTACATAAACATGTGCGAACCGCCAGATTGACATTTCACGGGGTAATATTACGCTTAAAACCAAGGAACATACCGCTACTGATGACTTATTTGACTGTGAGGTACTCTGTGATAACGAATTCGGACCAGACAAGTTCGTTGAAGGCCCGCCGTGTGTTTGATGTGCGGTAGGATGGCCTGGCCCGGGTCCTAGCGGCACCATGTTTCAACTTTCGACGCACTTAACTTTTCTATGTTCGTCACCCACTACAATCACTAACACACACTGAGTTACAATCTAAATAAAACTCTCTAGTAAACACGTAATGTAACTTAACACGCACTTGTGAAGTTTCATAAATTTTAACGTCGATTTTCAAGGAACATTCTAAATCCGAGCGTCTCGATGCGTGCATTTCGCGAAGAACAAACAGTGCTGACAACATAAACGCATAAATATTCCCTCCCGCGGACCTCTTTTACACGTACCAACATAACGACATTGAGGAAAAATAATTTTGATTATACTTAAAGATATATATTTTTTTATATTATATTTATCATTGCTTAATAATTATTGCTCAGAATATTTCTCTTAATAAATGCACAAAATAAAGATGATTATTTAAAAAATCATCAGCGCATTAATAAAATCCTAAATATGGCAAGTATATTTGACCCTTTTGACATTCCGTGTTATCAAGGTCAAATTTGATAGCTATTTGCAATAAAAGTTGTAATTCGCCGACTCCAATTTACGAGTATAATTTTTAAATTAAAACTTTTGTTATAATAAAAAATGGCTTTAAACAAGTTGAGCATAGATGCGGTTAACTTGGGGGGAAAGCGCGTCTTGATGAGGTGAGAAATTTATAGATATACCTCACAATATTTTGTATAAAGAATGTAATATATGTTTAACATAAATTTTTCACTTTTAAGGGTTGATTTCAATGTTCCTTTGAAAGATGGAGTAATTACAAATAACCAGCGTATTGTCGCAGCTTTAGACTCGGTCAAATATGCTTTGGACAAGGGAGCGAAATCTGTAGTTCTTATGTCACATCTTGGTCGTCCCGACGGTCAGGCTAACCCAAAATATACCCTGAAACCTGTAGCTGAAGAGCTTAAAAAATTATTGAACAGGTAGATATTTATGTCTTTATATTATTTTTATTATTTTGTGCACCAACAAAGAAGTAACATGATCTCAATAATATTTAATTATTCTTTATTAGGGATATACAATTTCTAACAGACTGCGTGGGTGCAGAAGTAGAGGCCGCCTGTGCAGACCCACCAGTAGGCTCAGTTATTTTACTGGAGAACCTTCGCTATCATATTGAAGAGGAAGGAAAGGGAGTAGATGCCAGCGGAGCTAAAGTTAAAGCCGATCCTGAAAAGGTTAAGGCATTTAGAGCTAGCTTAAGAAAGCTAGGAGATATCTACATCAATGATGCTTTTGGTAAGCATGTTTTTTTAATTATCATCTAACACAATAAAAAACAAGAAGTTCTAACTCTACTGGGCGCCTAATAATATATACATAGATAATTATGAGTAAACTGATATTTATTCTTATTTTTTAAATAAATTTTCTCTGTCAACGGTCTGCTCATTTTCACTGTCAACTCACAATAAAATTTAATAAAGTACTCCTCATATATTTAATTAGTGGTAGATAATGTTAAATCTAATGTCTTAATAAAATAAACAAAAAATTCATAGAAAATAGAAATTAATATGAAAAAAAAATTTAGGTACTGCCCACAGAGCCCACAGCTCAATGATGGGTGAAGGGTTTGATCAAAGGGCAAGTGGATTCTTGTTGAAAAAAGAATTGCAATACTTTGCTAAGGCCCTGCATGAACCAGAAAGGTAATATGATTTTTAAGTTCTTTAAACAACAAGCTAATATTGTTTTTAAGTTTATAACTTTACATAACTTAAAAACATAATTGCTGATCTCCATCTCCATAAAATATTACAAAACATTGAGGTGGATAGTCCTTAAAATAATAAAAAATCAATTGTTCCAAAAACAATTATCTCAATAGAAACCCTGACTCTGGAACTATGTTTAACTGTGACTTGAATATCAGTTTCTTTCTAAACATTTGGTATGGTAAAATAGAAAGACAGATTTAAGACCAATAGAAATTTAAAATTATTTTTATTTTACAGGCCTTTCCTTGCCATCTTGGGTGGTGCTAAAGTTGCCGACAAAATCCTGCTGATTGAAAACTTATTGGACAAAGTCAATGAAATGATCATTGGTGGTGGAATGGCCTACACATTCTTGAAAGAAACAAAGGGAATGGCTGTAAGTTATTAATTTAAGAATTTGGCATTATAAACTTTTGAAGCTTAAATATCACTATTTAAATGGTTTTATAAATTTGTATATCATTATATGATATTCTTAAATATCTATGACAAAACTGACAAGAAATACCATTTTTTCAGTGCCCAAAAGACATTATATAAAAAACGTAAGCTAAGTTGTTTAATTTAATCGAATCCTGTTTAAAAATATGTTTATATGCCAATCTCTATGTTTTATCTGTCATCTTTTCATGCTTTCAAGATTAAACTTTATACCAAACACATTGAGTATCTTTGTCAACTGAATTAGTGATCTTTTTTAGATTGGAAACTCTCTGTATGATGCGGAAGGAGCCAAGATTGTCGCGAAATTGTTAGAGAAGGCAGCTAAGAACAATGTTAAGGTCCACCTGCCTGTTGACTTTGTCACTGCTGACAAATTCGACGAAAATGCACAGGTTTGTGATTTAATTCTTATTCCTTCTGCATATATCTCTGATGCAATTTCCAAGATAAAAATTATCTTATGTCCTTTCTCAGATTTCAAGTAATCTCTGTACAAAAGTTTACGCAAATCGTTTTAAAATTGTTTCATTACTTGGGATCATTTGAAAAAAAAAGTTCAAATTTCTATTCTTAAGAGGTTTAAAGTCTGTTCGAAACTCGCAATTGAGAAACTGTTATAATAATCGTGGTTGGCCTTTTAATTTTTTTTTTAGGCTCCATACAAAAAATAAATATAGGCTGTAAAGGTTATCATAGTATGCTAAAAGTTATGGATTCAAGGGAAAATTTAAGAAAGACTAGATATCATCAACTCATATTTATAGTAGAATGCTTCAATATTAGAATTCATATCTTAAAATTAAAATATTTTAGGTGGGATCTGCCGACGTCGACTCTGGTATCCCTGACGGATGGATGGGGCTTGATGTAGGACCCAAGTCACGAGAATTGTTCGCCGATCCGATCGCAAGAGCTAAAGTTATTGTATGGAATGGGTAATTATTGATATTTTTTATACCATTTTTTTAGTTGAGTACTATTAATATTTTGCACATAAAAAAAGAATTTGTGATGTAACCAGCACGGTTTACAGTTATTATGTGTGTATACAATTCTAGAAATTTACCGAGTCAGGAATCAACCTGTTGATTTTTCAAAATAATAAACATCCTGTATTATTTCACCAATTTATTGATTCGAATAACCTTTTGCAAAGAAATGTTTGTTTTTCATTTGCAGAAAATGCCTGATTTTACAAAATATTTTTTTCAATTACATAAAAAAAAATCTAGTTTGAATAAAACTTTTTTGTGTTCCATTTATTTTCATAAGATAAGTAAATGAGTGTGGTTTATATACAGAAGATTTTTATGTTATTTTGTCTATTTCTCTAGACCCGCTGGTGTGTTTGAATTCGAGAAGTTCGCGGGCGGCACTCGCGCCCTCATGGATGGTGTTGTTAAGGCCACTGCTAATGGAACCGTCACAATCATTGGTATATTTATTTATTTTTAATAACTATGACCAGCTATCATTAACAAGCACAAAAAAATCAGTCTTGCTTTGTAATTATAAAATCAACCTATTAGATTCTAAAAGAAAATTCTTTTTCGAAAACCCCTAAAATAATTGTAAATTGTTATGGGAAGGCCCTGCACTCTGAGATACAGTTTTTACTATTCGAAAGGCAGGAGGAAATTGAATGTGAGCACAAGAATTTTAATGTGATCCACTTAAATTTGTAACCATTTATGAATTATTTGTTAAATAAATATATTTTTTTTAATTTTAATTAATTCTCGTTAAATTACTAAGGAGTTATGTATGATATATATGTATATCTATCTATATCGATAAATGAATATCTATCTATCTATCTATATAAAACAATGAAAAAAAAAATTAAATATTAAGAGTTACTTAAATCATTTATTTCTTATAACTTTCTGCAACAGATTTAATATAAAATTATAAACCTATTAGATTCTCGCTAAATTTCCATATGATTATCCAAAGACACAGTGAACGAAAAAAATTACATTTAGTACATGCACATTTGCAGTTTTAAAATCGTGATATGAATTTTCTTCACATTCTTATTAAAATTCTTGGTATTTTTTTTAAATGGCAAATATTATTTAGGTGGGGGTGACACCGCAACTTGCTGCGCGAAGTGGGGGACAGAAGACAAGGTGTCGCACGTGTCCACTGGTGGCGGGGCTTCCTTGGAATTGCTTGAAGGTAAGGTCTATCCGCAAAGGATCTGTATTTTTTCAGACGAGTTAAAAACTAAAAAAAAACCCCTATCAGCCCGGGGGTTTTTTCAGAAGAGTTAAAATTGAAAAATAGCGCCCCCGCTGCTATTTTTATCATCATCATGCCAGCGAAAAAACAAAAGGATTATGAATTCGTTTGTCAAGAATTTGTCACGTTTTGAATTTTTGTTTGCTCCCGGGGGCATAGGCCACAGTCCCCTCCCCCCACCTCTCCTCCTATATATATCTGGCCCTGAGCTCTTTTGCTGTTTAATATCTAGTGCAGGGATGGCAAACTAAATGCACGCGATATGATGTTTTGAATATGCCACCCATTACGAAATTCTTTATGCGAGAAATATTATAGTGAGAATCACTATTTTATGACAGTATTATACTGCATTATATCACTACACATATTTTTTACGAGTTTCCAACATCAAAATGTTTAAGAGTTATGACATTTTTTTTATTTAGTTAAGTTGATAAGTTATGAGAACAGTAGGTATTTAAAAAAAAATAAAATTATATTAAGTTATTTAATATTGTTCATTTTCTTTCTCAGACTTAAATATACTTTATTTCTTGTAAAAAAAGATGTCAACCCTATTTATAACGAGCGAACGCCAGTTATGTTACCGTTTCTAATATCGCTAATCACAAAGTCAACATTATTTGCTGGCCACATAAAACATATCTGTTAGAAAAATGGCATCTTGAGCCTAAAGGATTGTATTGTGTCACCTAATTTCAAGTGACTGACCGCAGCCCATGAATATTTAGAACATCAAATGTAAAGTGTCGCAGATGCCTTGCCGGTTTGAAGGAAGGGGAGGGGATTAATGATGGGAAGTTGGGAGAGGAATTGAATAGGATGGGCGAGGAATGAGATGGGTTTACAGGCCTCCGGGCACCCGCTCACCGTACGAAACACGGTGCAATACTGCTTCACGACGATCTTCT
>LQNK01002475.1:0-14894 GCA_001586405.1 Phoebis sennae | reverse complement strand
ATTGGGTTCCTATATGCATGTTTGTAATGTTTTCTCAGAAAACTACTTGACCTACTTAAAAAATTAGTAAGCTGCATATTCACTGAGTGGCATGCGCTATTTTATAGTCTATAAACATTATGTCTATAATTATACAAGAAAATGCCGCGCTGAACAACTAGTGTAATTTAAAATTTCATTTAAATTTCATATAATTTCATATACATAAAACTGTGAAAAAACAAAAAAATATTATGCACATAATCATTCTTATGAAATTTTTTTTTGAAGCTACCACGGGTTCGGATAATAGTCATTACCTAATAATTTTCTTATCTAAAAGTTTTCTCAACGACTTCGCCCATAAAGAAATTCCATTTTAAAGAGAATTCCTTGAAATATACCAAACAATGTCAAAAATAATTTTATAAGTAATTTTTACATATACAAACTCACTTGAAATAGTGAGTCTTCAGTGAGGTCAGGTAAAAGGACGATCGTAAAACGTAGTCAATAAATGTAGTCGTCTCGAAAGCCACGTACCAGACACGAAGAAATTTAGGGCCATTCCACTTATAGGTAACTATATATTAAAAAAAAACATATTTAATAAAGGTTTCTTAGAAAAAAAAATACCTCACAAGGATCATAACTAATAATATAAATGCTAAAGTAATTCTATAAGTTTGTCTCACTGTATTTCTAACTATTCTTCACGCCTAAATAACTTATTTAAGTTGATTAAGCAATTTAGCTGGTATTGCATTAATATTCGATGGCTGTTTTTTACAACAATCCACCCAGGGCGTGAGCCACCTGCATTATTTCATATTACGTTTAGAAACTTTCATCACAATATAACAAATTTTCTAAGAAACAAAAAATGATAAATTTTCTAAATCATAGAACAAAAGGTGTTATTAATTATGTTAGTAATATAGGCTTATAGTTATTAGATAAAGTAATGCGTAATTTTGCGAGAATTATGAAAGCTTAGTCTGAATGATTGAAAATGAGAGAAAATTAATATACAGTTCTCAAGATGTTTAATACTAGCTTTATGAAGTTACAAAGCATTTAGTCTGTAGGCTTCAATGAGAAACTGTGTCAAGAGTATCTCTATGAATTTGTATTTTCAAGGTGATACATAATAAAACTTAGTATGGCTTGTTACCGTTAACAGTAAATAATGGAATATTAGAAAAAAATAAATCTTTTTGTTTAATGTTCAGACTTTAGACTAGGTGAATGCTTGTTAAGTTTTCGTTTAAAAATAAATTAATATATAGTGTTAAATACATTCGATATTTTAATGTTAGGTAGTTTAGATTGTCATCGTTGCTTTCAAATGTCACTTGTTAATTGTCATAGTCCAATATAAAAGATAGTGGCAGTATTTCCATTCGTTAGAGACAGCCGCGCCTTGGTGTTCCAACGTCTCATTGACGTCACGACCCAGATACCCTCAATTTGGAAATAGTCATATAACTAATAGTCATATAAGCTATGATTTGTGATCAAATAATCCAGTTGTGTAGAATTACAGTACTGTATCGAAAATAGTACATAATCGACAAAATAGAATGGATAATTCCTCCAATGTATTTTTAGAAAAGAATAAAAGATCATTTTAAAGAACGCAATAGTTAATGTTCAAACCATAACAATTCGTGAAAGCTTTTTCACATATTTTTATCTAACAAAGAAGATGACTTAAACAGATAAATATATTAAAGATTCTTCGATAACGGCACAAAGGCATCTGTTTGTCACCTGCTTTTCAAAGTCCCACGCGTGGGCGTTTGACCTCAGCGTGATAAAAAGCCTTTCACTGGATTTCTTTCGTATTGATACTTTTCTTATTACGAGTATCCCTATATATTTTTATTGAATGACGTGTAAAACTTTACGCACAATCTTAAATACCTCGTGATTCGTCAAATTGTGATCTATGCAATAATCCAAATGATAATATTATAATAATAATACTTTATTTACTCAATAAGGTAACATGGATCTATACATAAAACAATGACAATTTAATTAAATTATAATTTACATAATTTTTAAGTTACATTAAATTTTTGATATTGTATAGAAAATAAATAAATAATTGGTTTTAAACATTACCTATTATGAAATATATCGTATACCCATAATTAGTACCCATAATTATGCAAGTAGTAATAGTAGTATTATATTGTACATAAAATAAAACAATAAGTATTACTAAATATCTATCTATCTATCTTCTATCTATCTATCTATCTATCTATCTATCTATCTATCTTCTATCTATCTTCTATCTATCTACACATATAATAAAGCTAAAGAGGGTCGAAAGTCTGTACATTGGAGATATTCGAAAAAAAATCGTCTGGGGATACTTAAAATTGATCACAGAACACGTTCCAACAATTTTTAGAATTTTTGTCTGTTTATCTGTTTGTCTGTTTATTTGCGGGAGCATCACGCGAGAACGGCTGGATGGATTTAGATGGAAACTTTACCAATCCGTCGAGAAAATTCCCAGCCAGGTTATAGGCTATAAAAATTGAATCCTGAAATAGGGGGGATGGAAATAAACTCGAAATAAGTTGGCAAATTCATATTAACCTACTTTTACTTAATAAAAATCGCAATAATAATGGCCAGATTTGTATTTTAAAAAAATATTAATCTGTCATTTGCGGTGTGAATGTCAAACGATTAGTGATATGTGATTGACATTTTAACGGATTACGAATACAGTTTACCAATTATCATGATTCGCTGAGAAAATCTTTTCATTTGAGAAAGTTTCGCGGCATGTTGACTTCACAATTTTCACGATCTCAGAAGTCAGAAGAAGGCCGCGGTGACAGACTCAATCAAGCGCTAGCCAGGCAGGCCGCTTCGCCTTCGGGTGAACGGCAAGCCAGCAACGCCAGTTGGAATCTCAAAGAGATCGACATTCCGTGTTCACCTGTCGGAGACATTGACGCAGGGGAGACATGTGTACAGTGGATTGTACAAACGATAGACGCCTACTTGACGGTAAGTACTTTCTTTTGGCAATCTACTACTACTAAAGTATCAGCTTTCTTTCTTTTCAAAAATGCTTCTTATAAATACTGCGTTATCTACGTTACTGCTGTTTATTTTAGAAAAACGAGGAGGAGCGTCATCTCCAGGTGTCCGCCGACTAGGAGCGCCACGCTGTGTCTCTTAGTTCAGACATTTTCAAGCAACACAATGAACCATTGGCGCGGGCTAAGGTATGTAATAAAAAAAACGTGGACAGGATTAATTTTCATTTAATCTATACTGTGCATTACGCCAACTATGTGTGTTAGGAAAACGAGCAAGAGCGGGATCCACGGCTGTCTACTGACCGGGAGCGCCACGCTCTGGCACCTAATTCAGAGACTTTCATGCAATGCAATGAACGCTTAGTTAGCGTTACAGTTTCAATACACTGACACGTTTATTACTGCTTATATAAGTTTATTTTGTTTTCACAAACCGTATGACAATGTTAATTACCTACCAATACAAGAATCATGACGAATCTACGTTTGTCACTGTCATATGCCATGTTAGCTAAGCGTTGGTAAATAGATAGGCAACTAATATACTTTATTTTCTTAATTTCAGGAACTTGACGAAGAACGCGAGTGGTGATTAGCTACAGACCGTCAATACCACAGTCTCTCTCGTGACTGAAACCAACTCAGAATGGGCATTGACTGTATGCCAAGTACAGTCAGTTCTGTAAAGATACAACGAAACATGTTTAGATGTGATGGCTCACAGTTCACAAGAGCGTGAAAGTATATTAATGTTGTAGATATAAGTGTAACATAACGCTAAATAAAATGTACATAATCACCCTCACGCTTTTAATATTTAGGTCTCCATACCTCCAATTTTGTTTATTGTTAATTTAATTAGACCCAAAATCAAACATTTCTTAGGAAGCATGGATTTCTATATCCTTCATGATTATTTCGCGGATCCAAATAGCTATCTGTCCGTCTGTTCGTCCGTATGTCACAGCCACATTGTTCGGAAACTATTACGTATACACAATTGAAATTTTGTAAAATGAAAGAAGAAAGAAAGAAAGAAAGAAAAAAGTATAATTAGTATAATGATATATGAGGGGTCTCTATACAAGGTACTAATTGGTATTTAAAAAAATCACCAAACCTATAGCGAAGCGTGTCTATAGATAGGTCTGAAAAATGACATTTAGGTTCCTGTAAACACTTTTATTTCAGAATCAATCGTTCCAAAGAAAGATACTTGCAAAGTACTAAAATGTCTGTGAGGGGAACCTCCCTCTAAACTTTAAACTACAAGGGTAAAAAATGCGGTTCAGCTGATGTTACGTGACTGACCGCAGCCCATAAATATCTGCAACATAAAAGTGTCGCAGATGCCTTTGCCGGCTTTAAGGAAGGGCAGGGGATTAGGCGAGGATTAATGATAGGAAGTTGGAAGGGGAGAAGAACAGGACGGGAGAGGAATGGGATGGGAATACAGGCCGCCGGGCACCTGCTCACCTTACGAAACACAGTGCAATACCGCTTCTCGCCTGTCTTCTGCTGGGGCTTGGTAATTCATCGGTGGGAGCTTGGCTCAAACGTGCAATGCTCGGTTCCTATTATTTTATTGCTGAAGATGTTGTGTAACAGAATTGCCGTCAGTCGCCTTTTACGACACCCACGGGTAGAAATGGGGTATTCTGACCCGTCGCCACACGGGTATATAATTCACATTCATACAAATACTACGAAAAAACAAGTTTTGTTGGCCAAAAAGATATTGTTGTCTAGGAACCCTTCATGCGCAAGTCCGGTTCGCACTTGGCAGCTTTTTTACGCTCAGATTAATTTGACTGGAACACCGATTTAGATGCTTTTTGCCTGTGCCAATGACATGTTTGGATAAGTACAGGCAAGGATGTAGAAAACAAAAGTGGTACTGTAAAGTCCGATATTATCTTTCAAAGGGTGAAAATAATAAAATTAAAGTGTGACCAACTTTATTTGGTTAGCGGAAATTGTCAGATATTTTTTATGCACTATACGGGCCTTTAGCATAAGCCGTCTGTCACATAAACTGAATTCCACGTGAGCGAAGCCGCGGGTACAGCTAGTAAAATATATTTTAACAGAACTTGTAAAAAAGCATCGGCTTACTATTTTGTTCCAAAGCATACTAGCTGATCTAAATTCGGATGCAGCTAGAACGACGTACAGTGTAATTTTAAGTCATCTTGTTATATTCAGGTTGACACTGAGGTTGTCAATCATTTGATGATCTTTAATAAAAAAAGATTGTAAAAATGCCGACACAAAGAGTTATTTCAGTGTTGTCACCTGCTTTGATATGGTCTACGCGTGGGCGTCTGATCTCTGTCTGATAAAAAAGGCTTCATAGGTATTCTACACAAGAGGTTGGCGAAGATCCAGACACTTTACTGACTATTGAAAATGAAGGTTTTATTTATTTATACGTATTAATTTGCTTTAATAAACATTTTGAATCATTTTATACTTCTAATTTTCTCGAAAGTACTTAATAATGTAATAATAATAGCTCCCCTGACCGATTTCGGCAATGGTGGCCAATCTCAACAGAGACTAGCCAGCTGCGCAGGAGATATTATAGTGCACAAGTGTACGCGCGAACACAAGTGCACTCTCCTTTCCTTTTACTCTCGTAACCCGATGGGACGGCAGACCGCCACTACCGGAGAGAGTTCAGGCGCAGGACCGACGGCTTTACGTGCTATCCGAGGCACGGGGGTGTTCCAACACCGCCAACTTCCAGGCTCAGGACTGTTACTATGATTTCTTTGTCAGAAAAATCCTAATAACATTTTTTTTGGCTCCACTCGGGAATCGAACCCGGGACCCTTCGATCTGTAGTCAAAGAGGTCAAAGTTGTTGCACCACTAGACCAACGAGGCAGTCGAGGTAAAAAATTGTATTTTAAGTATGTCGAAGAAATACGGCAAAATCTTTATTTATGATCTTATAACTCTAGCGCCAAGAGTATTGTTTTCTAGAAAACTATTTACGAATCTCGTTTAGATATGAGAGATTAATTCATCGCATATGAACACATTCGATATGAACACATTTTTAAGTAAAGTTTATTTTAATTTAACGACATAAAATACTTATTAAAAGTTTTAAGCCAAGCCAAGCAATGAGGACCGAGTAATTTATTGATCGCAAAGCGAGGTCCCCGATCTTGATTTCTGAGAAAATTTTGTAGACACATAACTAAAGAAAATTTTGAGTTTGAAATGAACGAAATCGGTACGGGGATTACGATTACTCGAGCGTACAAATGAAAGGTCTTGCTTTATACGTTACAACGCGAGGTCTAGCTCAGAGCGAGCCTTCAGTTAACTGCTCTTTCACGTGGCTCCACGCGTGGGTGGTTCGGATACAGAAGGCTTCATGTTTTATGCAAAGGGCCATTGGAGGCTCGCCAACATTCAAATAATATTTACTGACTGAGATAAAAGGCGTCTTGATAGCAGAACTATTTGGAATTAATATTTTTTCAACGTATTTTTGTGTGAGGGAATCGTGCAAATGAATTTTAAAGTAGTTATACCGATTGAGATGGTTTTTGTAGACACGGTAAAAATAAAATAAAAATATTGTTTTCTAAGTATTTTTACCGTTAATTTATATCAATATTATTTTATCTCTTTGCACTTCGTTTTTGAGTATTTAGAAACAAATTTGACTTGAAGTGTGAATGCATTCATATTCCTGACCTGAAAATACAATGTTATTAACACTGTGTCAGATAAGATAACATTGCACTCGACATCAAATAAAGTTCATTGAATTCCATTGACACATTATATTCTTGTAGACAATATGGAGTGTATCAGAATACGGGAGCATGCACGCACGCATGCATCTCTAATGATTATCTTTGTAATGGAGCTCAGTGTGTCGGTAATTACATTAGTGTGCTGGGGCGTACACTGTTTCAGATATTAATTATATTGTTCACGGTTTTAAAGTTTTTACTCACTTTTTAATATTCTAAACATCGGAATTACGGCCGATGGTATCGGACCGTTTCGGCGGTCCTTCTTCAGGGCGAGTGTGATGGTTACGCGGTCGCACCCAGCTTCGCACTGCGAGCAGCAGCACGTCGAAACCGTCGGCCTTAATCCGATGTTTACAATATTAAAAAGTGAGTAAAAACCGTGATGAATATAATTAATAAAACAAGGTCTCACTTATCGTTGAATCAATATGTTTCAGATATGTTAATGATTTGTATCAATTGACGATTCAAAATTGCCAGATGTTTTCGTAGTGACGTCACAATATTGCCATCAAACTTCCTACTAGTAGGAAGTACCTAATTATTAATATTATAAATCTGGATGTTTGGGTGTTTAAATGTTTGGATCCGCCGCCACTACTTAACAGATTTTGATGAAATTACGTATACAGATAGTACATTAGATTAGATGATGGGATACTTATTATTAATATCACCAAATTTCACTCGATCTAAGCCGTAGCAGTAGACTAAATTCTATTCTGAAAAGTCACCGTAAATGCAATTGGGAGGCGCTAATAAATTAAATAAAAAACGTTATTTTTGGCGGTTAACCCACTTCGTCCCCGGTAGCCCCTCTTAATCCGACCCTTTTAAAACCGTTTTCAGTTGCCTTTAACCATGAGTTTGTAAAGTAAGCAATATTGCTAACGAAAATGTTAAAAATACATAATATTCTCTTCCATCCATTCGTGTCTTCAAGTCGTTGTATAGGTATAGGCAATATTTTAATTATTATTATTATGCAGAAATTTTTTATAAATAAAGAATTGAAAAAATATTTCTGTTTATAACATACCCGTAACAATTTTTCCGTTTGCGGCTTCGCTCACGTTGACTACAAAATTATTTACTTTGTAGACTTTCGTAGATGAGACGGAATTTTTTACCATTTAGAAACGTATATCTTGGCTACTATTTATTTTAGAAAAACTTTTAATAATTTCTATATTATTTAAAAAGATCTCGTTTAATTAAATTACACTTAATGACACCTCATTAAATTAAACTGGGTGTAGCGTAAAGAGTTGATAATATGCAGATAGAGAAAGATCAGAAAAATATATTTTATGTTCAATATAAGTCCATCGGTTTTGCAGATATTCAATATTTTTGAAAATGTTAAAAAAATACATATTATAATCCTTTTTTTGCCAAAATTACAAATGGTGGAAATTTTCAATCTGTTTTTGGAATCATATCCCTGATTTCAGAGGTCGCATGCTTCTTTTTTTAACAGAATGTGGTCACCCGAGTGCCAAATTAAGAAAAATGTCTATTTCATTGAAGTTCCGAAAGGAATATCTCGAAAACAGATTAACTTTTACCTACTTTGAACCGTCATGACGTCCTCTTCCTTCAGGTGCCATATTATCCACTCTTAACGCTACACCCTGTATAATATTAGTCAATCAATTTTATTACGAAGTTTTTATTAGTAAAGAACGTGGTTAAAATCATAGGCATTCCATTGAGTTAGCCCCCTCCCCCACTCACCACTATTTCGCTGATCTTCGAACTCGATTCTTCTTTTGTTCTCACTATTCGCCTATGAAATATAATCAAGATCGGATGAACAATACTCAAGTTATCGCCAGACAAAGTTTTCCGACAGGTCACAATTGTGTAAGTTAACCTGTTTTTTTGGAAATAAACTTTATTTTTATTTTTTATCTAGCATCACTTGATAACCTACTGGATGTGTCCTTATAATTGATCGTTCAGTTTATGAACATTTCCAATTATTATTCCATTGAAAATAGTGTAAACGTAAAACAAACAGTCGTAATTTCGATCGTAAATATTATTACAATTGAACGTGTTGCTAACGACGCTGTTAACCTTACTTAAATTAATTAGTATTAGTTAATTGGAATTTTATGATCACAGGGAAATTAAACGACTTCAATTTGATAGGTTTACAAAGCGCTGTAAATTTTCTTTTGATACAGGAAAATTATAAAACATATTGTTATCGTGTAAGAATATAGTCACACTAACTGTGCTACGCGGTTTCACTCGCGTGAATAGTTAAATAGCTCTTATAATCCGGGTATTTTAATAGCTCTAGTAACCTACCTTTTCTTCTTCGGTCATTACTTTCTGCCCGGTTGCCTGGTAGAGATCACTACTAAGTGATAAGGCCGCCTAATGTACTGTACTGTGTGAACCAAAATTTAAGATCTTAATTATGTAAACAGTACATTAAAGAGTGAAATAAATAAATCATACATGATATTTTTTTAAGCCATTCGGTAGTTTCGAAAATTTGCGTTTTAAAACAAACACAATATCATTATGAAATAATATTACACGATTATACAATGTCATTTTTAGTCGATGGTTCGTCCATTCATGGTTCAAGGAGCATGTTCAGTATACGAGTCTCAATCCGATTATATAAAAAGTATAATTATTATACAATTATATTTCACATAATTACGTTGTACGTAGACGTTTGAGCACAGTTAGAACATATTCAATTTATTTTTATGATGAACCAAAAAAGTTGTGACTTTTTGAAATATAAAATGATGACACCCAATACTATCAGAATACAATACGTAACATTAGAAGATAGATAAGTTAGAATACGATGAAAATCATATCATTTTTGGTTTTAACTACAAGACTTATATCTTGATCAACTTATATAAGAACAATCCAGCGATAAAACTCTATTCCCGTTATTATGATCATTTATAAACCACCACGTGCTGTTTTCATCCTATTACTGTGTACCTCAAATAAATACTCTCTTTATCTTACCTAAAACACAAGGAAGGAAAACATTTATACACCGAAAATGACCTCAACAATAACGCCATTTGAGGCACAAAGGGCCACAATAGTTTTCTATAACTCTGATGACGGAGGCAAGCCGTGAATTTCAATTTACTCACATTCAACGGTCACACCTGCTACAATATGATTTTACGAAAATACGGATTTTACATTTTATGTCGCGGAATAGTTATAAGCCAAAATGTTCAGCTGTAAAAAGATATGGGACGATATAGCTGTACTTATATATGCAGTGATATAGCGAAAATAAAAAGTAATGATTGAATTCGTTTTCATGTGTCTCGTTGGGACCTTCATTTAGTTTTAGATACAAGTAAATGAAACGTTTTTGCTCAGCGAAAAATTCAATTATTCCCTTTATATTATACGATTTAAATAATATAAGACTTTAACGGTTTAACGGCATTAAAAATGTTTTCCTGATCAGACCGTCTGAGTGAGAATTTAAAATCAAATCAAAAAAAGCTGTCCTGTGTAGTTATTACACTTGCAAAATTCATTATAAAAAAATCAATTTTATAAATTAATTGTTGTTTTATTTTTGATTTTCATTAGAAGTCATTAAACTTGTATTCTTAAGGGCTTTCATCCCACTGTTCCCTCCATCTTATCATCTTCAATCACCTTATTTTTAACGGACTTCTGGAGGAGGTTATTAATATCCTCTGATATCTACTTCGAAAGGACATTTAAGAAAGTAATTAACCAGTATTCCTTTTTTATATTATACGATTTAAATAATATAAGACTTTAACGGTTTAACGGCATTAATAATGTTTTCCTGATCAGACCGTCTGAACACGTTTGACGCTTCGCTATCTTTTAAAAAATACTATTCTATTCACAACTAGTTTTCCGCCTACACCATTTTCATCACAAAACAGAGAAAAGGTCATCATTTCCAAAGACTAAATTCTACAAATCTATTATGAAACTTGTTTTGAATTTTTAAAATACCTATTTTTATTGTTCCATCAGGATATAAAATTTTGTCAAAATTAACCAGTGGTTTTTTTGAGTGGCCCAATACTCGACTCCCACTCTTTAATTGCTAAACATGTTATGCAGCAGAATTACCCTTTTTCACCTCTACGGAACCCACGAGTCGAAAAAGGGTGGCAACACACGTATTCTAACCCGTCGCCACACGAGTAGTACCTGTACTACTCGTGTGGTACACAGATGCCACAATGATGCATATGCATCATTGTGGCTTCTAACTAATGCATTAAACAATCAAATTGCTTAAGTTAGCTCATCCAATTTTCAACCTTATGCACCAAATTATGTGATCATTTTTGAAAGTTGAATTACAAACTTTCTGAAAAGTTAAGGACAGTATCGTTCCAACCGTTTCAGACCTCACGAATTCGTTCAAAAACTTTGTTTGATGAAAGTTGATTATACTTTTTTAATTAGACCATCATGATTCTAAAATTAGACCAGTATTTTTTTAGAACTGGGTCTAAACTTAAATATCTATAAAAATATTAGATTTATGATACCAGTGAACCTTCATGTTACAGCAGGCAAGCAGAGCATGTGGTTCACTTGATGTTAAGTGACTGACCGTACATGAACATTTACAACATCAAAGTGTCGCAGATGCCTTGCCGGCTTGAAGGAAAGGGAGGGGATAAGGATAGGATTAATGATGAGAAATTGGGGTAGGAGTAGAACACGATGGGAGAGGAATGGGATGGGTATACAGGCCTCCGAGCCCCCACTTACTGTAAGAAACACAGTGCAATACTGCTTCACGCCGATCTTCTACTGGGGGGTGGTGATTTCCCCGGTGCGAGTTTCACCCAATCATTTAAAAATATAAAAAATAATAAAAAAAAATAAAAATTTGTTTATTTTCTTCATCATCGGAAACATAAATTATAAAAGCAGGCAGGTGGCTCAATGATTTAGGTGAAGTGGCACCTGCGCTAGGCTGGGTATGACCCGCCTGTATGTACAGATGCCAGCTCCTTAACACTCGATCAATATATAAAAACCGTAAATGCATTATTTTAATTCAATTATTTATATTTATATTAAAAACCTGAAAAGTTTGTTTAATGTACTTCGAAACTACCGTATAAATAAAAAATTATGCATTACGCTAAACCGCGGGTCACAGCTACTTAAAACATATCTATTTATGCAGGAAATGCAATAAAATGAACTGGGTCACGCTACAAGCCAGTTCACTCCAGAGATGAGGTTTAACTAACTTATATCCATTAGTATATATTAGTACAGGTTATGTCCCAAAATTGCGGCAGAGTGGAGATAATTGGTTACAATATTGGTGGCAGAACTTAAAGATATTGTGCATAGTATTTAGAATGGAATAATCGCATTTATATTTATAAATACTGGCATTTAATCCTTAGTAATATTATAGATGCGAATTTGCTATGTGTCGGTCTCTTCTGCAAGCCTAAATTACGAAACCGATTTGGATAATTTTTTTTTTGTTTTGATTATTTGAAACCTGAGAGGACATAGGATAGTTTATATCCCGTAGATCCCATTGGAACGTGAGATAAACGTGGGTAAAGTCACGAACCACAGCTTCTACTTTATAATCTTTATGGCTTAATTTATAAGGGCAATGTTTTTCAATTTTGCAACTCCAAAAATAAACTGAGATTACAAATATGATGAGAGGTAACTTTAAGTATTCTACTAACAATTATAAGAATAAATATAATCAATATTCCTGGACATTTACATAACGCCTTCTAGTCCCAAACTAAGCAAAACTAGATGACTGATAAACATACTTTTTTGTAAACAAAAACATACATGCTATAGATAAATTAACAACCAGACATTAGAAAATTACAATGTTCATCACATCATAATTTTCTACTCGTGGGATTCGAACCCACACTCTCCGGCGCAATAGACCATAGCTGTATCCACTGCGCCAATCGGAGAAGAAAGAAAGAAAGAAAGAAAGAAAGAAAGAAAACTTTATTTACTTAATAAGAACGTACCACCGACAAAAAAAAGAAAGATATATTTTATTTTATTTGTGTTACAATCAACCCTCAAAAAGTATAAGTGTATAAGCTTTCGTAATGAATTATGCGTAAATATTGTTTGTCAAGCTCAAAGCCTTTGTGTAAAAGTAAGAATGTATATTTACCCTCGATTGAAAAGTCAGCCACAACACCTGCGCTTTGTGGTTTGATGGAAATACAATCGTGTTCACGAACATTTGGGGAATATGAAATAAGTATTGAAATATTTTATTCAAAAATCAACAAAATGTAAGCAAAAACTTTTGGAGATATCGAGATTACAAAAAATATCGTAACTTAATAATTTTATCAAGGGTTACTCTAGTATTGTCATGTTTGTTTGTCATGTCTGTCTGTTATGTCTAACCGTCGTGTCTGTCCGTCTCTTTTAACACGTAAACCACTGAATTGACATGGATAAAATTTGTACAGAGACTGTTTGGAATCCTACAGAAACTTTTGAGATCCTACATAACATATTATATACATAACAATATACAATAATGTTAGCTGTATTTCACGTTATTCCCTTCAATATGTAATATAAATACCTTTTAAAAGAATATAACTACTGTGATGTACTTTATAACGAACACTATCGCTAATATGTATCTTATAGCACACCGAAAATCAACACGTAATGAACTTTGCATAAGGTTTAATAGTTTATAAAAATCTCAATTCTGAAAATTAATTGTTGTTTTCTTTTTGATTTTCATAAGATGTTTTATGACTTGTATTCTTAAGGGCTTTAATCTTACTGTTCCCTCTATCTTCTCATCTTCAATCACCTTATTTTTAACGGACTTCTCAAAAAAACGGGGAGGTTATCTATATTCTCTGATACCTACTTCGAAAGGACATTTAAAAAGTAATTAACCATCATTTCATACTTTTATGTGAATCTAAGTAATTACGAAGGGTCTTTTATACCCGAAAAACTTTTCTATCAAAAAATTATGTCATCAAATATCCTGAATTTTTTTCGACTCAATCAAGTTATTATTGAGTTATTGTTATTTCATACTGGAAATAGCATATAATATTTTGTTTACTTGGAGGAGAAGATAAAGAGATAGTACTTAAGAGAGGACAAATCCACAAGAGAGGTTATGACAGAAAATTTACATGCAATTAATTTGTCGACGGTTTGTAACGTTAAAATAGTATGTTACATTCATATAAAAAGTCCCAATATAAAAAATCTTTATCGCTCACCTCCAAAGCTTTTAAAAAGAGAAAATGGCATCATCATAAATATTTTAAAAGGCGAAATTTAAAATTTTCACAAAAAAGCGCGAAAGCGTTCCTCTACAATTCTCTTTCAGGCTCTAATGAAGGCGACAACGGATTTTATACGAGGTTTAAAGAGGTTTTAAAATCATTATTTTAATATTTTTAACGGTTTATTGTTTGGATAGCTATGTTTTTTTTCTTTTTGATATAAGTAGCTTATAGTAAACTAGCTTTCCGCCCGCGGCTTCGCCCGCGTGGACTACAAATTTCTGTACTTTGTAGATTTTCGAAGTAGAGGTGGTATGACAATTTTTAAGATTTAGAAACGTACGTTTGTAAAAATATATCTCGTAAACGGTTTAAGTTCGAATTATATCCGACATTAAATATAACAAACGTGCCACTGTTCAGTTTTATATAATTCTATTTTATTTTTTTTTTTGCAAAATATTGACATTTTGGAAATCGGTCGTGTACTCTCAGAATAAATGATGTTTCCATGGATTTAACACATATTTGCTTATGGACGCAAATAATATCTTCTGCATGTTGGTTAGTCTTTGTTGTGATTAGCCGCCATGATCGTAATCTACTTTCGAGATCAAGAGAAGGCTACATTTATCAATAAAAAGTGTTTTAAATAACACTTAAAATATTAAATTTAATATACCTACGCGCATTGATGATATGTTTTGATGGATCGTTTTGAACCCTCATATCTTTTTTATTTGTTAACCGATTTGAATGAAACAAACACTAAAACCT
>LQNK01002471.1:37272-47461 GCA_001586405.1 Phoebis sennae | reverse complement strand
TAAGTTTTTTTGTAAATTTCCGTGTTAATTTAAATTTTGTAGGGATATTGGAGACAAAGAGTCTTGTGAACCTAAGGTTTAAAGTATAGAAGTTATTTAATTTAAAGTTAAATTAAAAAGTATACAACAATGATTTTCAAAATAAGTAAAAAAAATATAAGCGAATTTCAAATAGATTATTTACAACTGACAAAACATAAAATCCATTAATTCTTTAGATTTAAGACTCTTTTAAATATATGCAAACTTTTTGCAATCAATTCCATTTTTCTATAAACACTGGCTATAAAAATGCTCACATTTAAAAAAAATGTGAAGGATTCCAATTTTAAAATCAATTCAGACTATGACTAAAGTTCTCTGGGTTTTTTTCAATGTTGTGGTCGCATGGATAATGATTTTCTTCCTAATAGGTTAGTTATGGCGAGAAATTAGCATATTTGCGTTTTATACGTTGTTTATGCATATTGAAATGACGTTACAATATATATATGGATTAAAAATCTTCCGGATTAAAGTTATCTTGTTACAAATCACAAAAATTTTCGTCTTCCTTATACAGTTTGCGGAAAACTTGTATACGTGTAACATACAATTAAAGTTGTCTAATAAATAATATTTTTACAGCTCAATATGTTGTGTTATGTTGTATTTTATGGTGTTTTCTGGTTAATTTGAATATAGATAGTTAACATAAACTTGTTCTTACAAAATTGCGATTATAACTAATTTAAAAATTACTTATTATTTTATGACCATATAAATGGATATAAACAATCAAGCATAGATGTAACATATCTATAAATCTTATTTTTTACGTTATAGCCTTTTAGGATGTTAACTAGATTAAAACTAAAAATCGTTTTCACATTTTATAGGCTTCACCGGTGTTTAGGTCAAAAACGGTATATTTAAAACCTGTTTATCGACTTTTTATTGTTTTAATAATAATTAATTCAGTTAATTAAAAACAGAAATGAATAGAAAATCTTTTTTTTAATCTTTTTTACTACATTTTTGTAGAATAGAGAATCTTTAATTTACGACATTTTGAAGTATACATTACTTTTATATAATGATCCTTAATTCAAAATATAAATAAAATGATTGATACCCGCGTATATATCCCGTTCCCGTAGGATTTTCGGGATAAAAACTATCCTATGTCATTCCTGGGGTTTCAAAGAATCTGTACAAAATTACATCCGAATCGGTCCTGCAGTTTCGGTGCCTATTCAATAAAAACAAATCTTTCCTCTTTATAATATTAGTATAGATACTATAGATGATAGAATCTTTTCCTAAAAACGCCTCGAAGGAGGCTGATATAGAAAATAAATAATTTGACTTTGACTTTGACTTTGACTTTGACTTTGACTTTGACTTTTATTGACAACTAGCTGTACACAGCGGTTTCACCCGCATATATCTGTTTTCTCCGTTCCCGTGGGATTTGATCAAAATCCTTTCTTATCGGATGCCTACGTCATAACATCTACCTGCATGCCAAATTTCATCATGCCGATCCGTCCAGCGGTTTGGGCTGTGCGTTGATATATCAGCCCGGTTCCTATAAACGACGGAACGTCATAGTATAACAGATACGAATTGTTTTCATAACGGGCGGTTCTAATCAACCAATCAGAACCAAGTTTTGGTAGTCATGTTAACGCCACGTTTATTATAGAAACGCTTTAAACTTACGCCTAGTAGGATATTGTACTGTCCGTAAGTAAAACGAATCGTTTTATTTTTATAGGAACTGGGCATATGTCAGTCAGGTCACCTTTGACTATATATAGACTAAGAAGGACCACACAGTTACATGTATATAGAAATAATTAAAAAAAACAAAAAAAATACTTTACATATACTCGATAGACTGTATTGTCACTTCTTGATAGAAATGCATTTTATAATATTTTATAGAATTGAAACTATTTTTTTACACTATTTCCACATTTATACCGGTTGGAAATTTAATAAAGTCTATAAATAAATGCGGAGATAGTGTAAAAAAAATAGTTTCAATTCTATAAAATATATTAAAAACTTTATGTAAATTAAATCTTAGCAATTTAAATACAAAAATAGGAAATGTGTGAAAATTCATAGTATTTGTGAATACGGGTGTAAGATAACATTAAATAAGCCAAATAATATCGCGGTTTTTCCATAGCAAACAATTGTTCATAAAACGATAATTTAAGTAATTTTAGTATAAATGCATCATCTATATTTGTTATTATGACTTCATATTTTTTAAATATAAATTAAATATTTAATTATGTACTATCTTCCACCCACGCTTTCGTCTGTGTAAACGAGATCCTATATAAATTTAGTTTGTGCAGAGTTTCATCTAAATCGGTTCAGCTGTTTGTGGTACAGCTTTAAAATATAAACAATATTATTACAATTACTTTTATATATGACATTCTAATATATTTATATTTTATGTCAAACCAGTTTCTGAGAAAAGCGCGTTCAAACACGTTCAAACATAAATATTCAAATCAAGAAAACATTATTATTATTATTACACTATAAAAACAGAAAAACACTAACTATAAATTGTGGAATTAACTGTATAATAGGCAGCCTTATAACTAAACAGTGATTTCTTTCAGACAACTATTGGGTAAAAGGTAGCAAAGAATAACTAGACTGGGTAATAGAGTAAATAAAAAAGAGAGAAAAATAAAATAAACAAAAACATCACAAAATAAATATGAAATACATGAAGATATATTTATAGTATGAATTGATTGTTATTATATTGTTAATTTATCAAAAATCGTGATGTTAGAGAAATAATAATTTTTATAATAACATAATAATTTTATTACGTATCCTTTTATTTAAATATCGCACGATATGCAATTCATGTAAGCACTAACTTATAAAATCTAATAAAATTGAGTATTAATTTAAAATAATAAAATGTACTAGCTGAGCACCGCGGTTTCACCCGCGTATATATCCCGTTCCCGTAGGATTTTCGGGATAAAAACTATGCTTCCTCGGGTTTCAAAGAATCCCTATACAAAATTTCATCCAATTCAATCCAGCAGTTTCGGAGCTTATTCAATACAAACAAACAAATCTTTCCTCTTTATGATATTAGTATAGATAGTTGAACAGAATAGAATATTCTTTATTTGCATGAATGTGTGTTAATTACAGTTGATGTCAAAAAAAAAATCATGTCAATATATATTTAAACTAGCTGTACCCCGCGGTTTCACCCGCGTAACTTTTGATTAAATGGCAACTCCGGGATTAAAAGTAGCCTATATGTTATTCTGAACCCTTACCTGTATGTATACCAAGTTTCATCACAATCGGTTTAGTAGTTTTTGCGTGAAAGAGTAACAAACATCCATACATCCATACTTACAAACTTTCGCCTTTATAATAGTAGTAGGATTACAATTATTATTACAATAACAATATACTTAATTTAATATGTCAAATCTTAGCCACATAGTTCTACTAATACCATAAATGCGATAGATTTATATATGTATGTTACTCTTTCACCTAAAAACTACAGAACCGATTACGATTAAACTTGGCATAACATATTACTTGATAACAGTTTAGGCTATACATATAGGCTACTTTCAATACCGGAGTTTAATAAATCACTTTTAATAATAATATACTATAGTAGATTGCACTACTAAATATTAAGTAACGTAACAATAATTAAAACCGTAATACATAAGACATTTCATAAAAATCGCATTATTTCTCGACCTTAACCGCGCAGAATGATCTAGAAGCGTTTCATAACATTTAAAACGACCGTGCTGTTAAATAATTTATTGCACTCATTTTTAGGCGAAGTTGTAACAAGATATCTTTATAAAACTCAAAGGTGACTTACGGCCGTGTTCAATATTCTATCTATCCCTTGTTTTGCTTACTAACGGCCGTTTTCAATAATGTACCAAAGATTATGGATAGATTGTAATCTCAGATTATATGACATTTGATTGTCAAAAGTCATAAAAAAGGCTATCCGTCGACAGCGTATTGAAATCAAAGTAAGTGCATATAGATAGATTTGTCTGACTTTAGTAAGCAAAACAAGGGATAGATAGAATATTGAAAACCGCTTACTGACATATGCCCGGTTCTTATAAAAATGAAACGAGTTGTTTTACGAACAGTACAATATCTTACTAAGCGTAAGTCTAAAGCGTTCCTATAATAAACGAGGCGTTAATTGGTTGCTTAGAACCAGTCGTTAATGAAAACGATTCGTTTGTGATATACCATAGATTAGGGAATAAAAGGCAGATGGAGTGTTGCGAAGACTCGAGTGACGCTAACTGCACGTACACGTGCATCTGTGTGAGTGAAATTTGAAAACGAAGCCCTCGTGATGTGTTGTGTCAAACTAGACGAACATTTTTGTATTTGCTTTTCGGTGTCACTCGAGTCTTCGGCCGCACTCCATCTTTTATGATCTATTAACGCACAGCCCAAACCGAATCAGGCTAAAATTGGCATTTTAAAACCTGTAAATTGCTGAGCCGAATTTAGAACGATTGAGCCTACAAAAAATATGCCTACAACAAAAAAAAGAAAGGGAAAAACTTTCTAATAATTAATTAATTGATAGAAGGTATTTAATAATCAGGTTATTGGGTGGATTAACTGTAAACTTCACTATCATTGTTTATTATGCGTAAATTATTTATAATAATAACTAGCGACCCGCCCCGGCTTCGCACGGGTGCAATGCTGATATACTAAATACGCTGCCGCCGCGCCGCGTCGCCGTAAACGCTACGTTCCGCAATTTTTAAATCTGTACATCTTCAAAAATATTGATTTAAATCAGATGCTGTAAAAGGCCAAATAGATCTATATTAAATCAACAATGTATTTAAGGTATTTAATTGGATAAGGATTAATGCTGTATTGGTTAAAATCGCTTCGAATATTAGTCATTATTTGTCGTAAAAAGTAAATGACAAAAAAATGTTATTGTGGGATATCCATAAGAGATAGACATATACCATCGCGGAGTTTTCTGTAGACCTTTTCATTGTGTACAATACTTAGTACATTATTTTGATAAATCTCGTAGGATTCAGCCTGCGTTTGCAATGTAAGCGGAAAAAATGTAATTATTTGCGACATCACATTAGAAACCTCAAAAATAACAGTATTTGTCCACTATTTAATGGATGATATTATACATAAAAACCTTCCTCATGAGTTACTCTATCTATTAAAAAAACCGCATCAAAATCCGTTGCGTAGTTTTAAAGATTTGAGCGTTCATAGGGACATACAACATGACACATGACAGAAAAAGCGACTTTGTTTTATACTATGTAGTGACTAGCTTTTTTATAGGTATAGGTTGCAATATTTATCTATTTTATTTCTTCACATTTATACACTTAATATAACTATATTAAACTCTTTTGCCCTGCCTTGTACAACTCTGCTTCTAACCTTACCAAAGGTTGCCTGGAAGAAATCACTGAGAAGTGATAAGGCCGCCTTTAGTGCTATCCTCTTTTATGTGTTACTTGGTATTTCTTGTATATATTTGTATAGTGGAATAAAGAGTATAAATACATAAATAAAAATAACTGAGCCCCGCGGTTTCACCCGCGTATATCTATTGCGTTCCCGTGGGATTTGATCAAAATCCTTTGCTAGTGGATGCCTACGTCATAACATCTACCTGCATGCCAAATTTCAGCCCGATCTGTCCAGCGGTTTGGGCTGTGCGTTGATTGATTACTATTCAGTCAGTCACCTTTGAGATTTATGTATTTATAGAAGGAGCGCTGTGACAAAGACATGCAACATCGTGTATTAGTTATGCCTAAATCAATGGAATTGAAAAATATGGCATTCATGATTTCTGAATTAAGAAAACATTCCCCAATCATTTTTAAAGGGGTTCCTTCGTTTTCTCTAGATTCCTATCACCAAGTCCTCAACTGATGGAAAATAACCACTTCAAAATAAACATATAACGAAAGTCGGTCTATAAACAAAAAAGTTGTATATTAAAAAAAAGACAGTTGAAACCTCCTTTGAACGTCCGTTCAAAAGTTGTAAAGAAAAAAAAACATATGATTCAACGTTCCAATTCGCGCCAAAATTTGACAGTGACATGTATGTAATGTCACATTCATAATCGCGTTTCGTAATTTTATAACGCTATTGTTTTCCTATCTTCCTTGTATCTTTATAGTTTCCGAGTAAAATGTCCTTGATATTTGGACATTAAAATCGGTACTTAAATGGTAGTGAATGAGGAAAATAATATTTTCTATAAACATAATAAAACGTGACCGATTTTGTTTCAATAGAGATTAGGCCATATAAGATCGCACAAGTATGTACAGAAACGTATGTATATGTATGTATGTATGTATATGTATATGTGAAAACTTATAATTGGCTTTATATGTACCTAAAAAATGTAAATTGTAGTATATTTGTAGCCGTAAGTTTTCAGTTAAATATTTTAAAAATAAAAATAAAACACATGTGCAGTCTCATACATAGTTACTAATTTTTGAATTTGGAATCTTTGCTATGATCGTAATACTTCGTCCTGATTAGTCTATTTATTGTAATGTGCGTGTGCACACATGGGCAATGAGTGTACCTATAAAACTTCACACAAGCGGAAGCTTGCATACATATACTGTCAACGATTGAGAGGAATAGTAAGGCGCGTCTTGGTGGATGAATTTATCTACATATTATATCAACTTTTCTGTCTTACTTACGTACTTGCTACGCACACATATTATGACGATTGTTTTGATGGCGTTCGCGCTCAGGGTGGTCCCATATAATCCGAGATTTTGTGTCGGTATATCATGTCAATGTGTGCATTGCTCGAGCGCGCATTGTATGGAGTTTTACTTCTGTATCTATTTTGTGGTTGATAAAAAAAAGAAAATTTCATAAATCAAATCAAAATTCATTTATTTGCAAAAATGTAGTACAATAGGTAGTAGGTAGTTTTGTAAGGCCTTATACATTCTGCCTGAATACCAGGCGTGCAAATTTTAATTTTATTACAATATCTATGTAAAATTGAAGTTTAGTCATTTACTATAATATCTTTGTTAATAATTAAACTAAGTCAATATTTAGCAACATAGCAACAATAAATATTTTATTTTTGATACAAAACTTGATTCTCCTCAGTTATTTATCTTTTAACCTCTTATTCAAATAAGATTAACGACATCAATAAACGCGATTAATTAATGAGGCCTATTAAGCTATTTAATTTGAATTCTTCAATATTCTAGAAAAAACCGTTATAAATGTCACTCTGACGTCACTGTCAACTTGACATGTTGACCGTGGTCATGGTTAGAGGTATTATAAAAAAGTTCTTTTGTTCGATATTTAAATAATGTTCGAAATTTAAACTGATTTGAATTTTGACGTTATTATTTTTTGTTAAATTCCATCAATCTGACACACCTACACGTGTATATTTAAAAAATGTACTCGAAAATTCTTTTGCATAAAAACAAGAAAATTAGTAAAAAATATTGTCGAGTAATGGTAGGATTATCATTAATAAACATTATAATAAATCTCAATAAAAAACATAGAAATCGCATTATGTTTTTAATTCAAAATATATTCTTTAAAGACGCCAATATTATTGTTTTTCTAATTTATATTTGTGATAGAAACCTGTTCATAATAATCCTTTTGGGTCAGAAAAGTTTGTGATAATGTATGTAGGTAAGTCTGTATGTTTGTTACTCTTTCACGCAAAAACTACTGAACCAATAATGTTGAAATTTTCTGGGTTCTGAATTACATATAGGCTACTTGTAATACCGGAGTTACCACGGGATTTGTTGGTTTGCATCTACTCGATATTAAATATATTATATGTGGGTAATAATATTACCTTCTCGACTGCTTGGTTGGCGCAGTGGATACGTCAGTGTCTTTAATACTAGCTTTCCGCCCGCGGCTTTGCTCGCGTGGACCCGGTAATTATTCCAATCTTTCTCGCCGTAAAAAACCATGCTTAAAAAAAAGAGTTGTCCAAATTGGTCCAGTCGTCGTTGAGTTATGCGATTCATTTTTATATATAAGATATGAATTATTATATAATTTTATAATCGTCCATATTGTCTGACAAAACTTTTCGTTACACTATTAAATTACTATTTCCGTACATATGATCATAATCCGGTTTATACGGTTGTTTACTTGTGTACGTTGACAAGTGACGGTGATTTACATAATGTTCTAGACCTTCCTCAAGAACACTTTCAATTGTTGAAAACCGTACCAAAATCGGTCGGTAGTTTTTGGTTATCAGAAAATTCACACACACACTTTGCCATGCACACTCCCGTACAGCACCTCTTTATATCCTTTATTATTGTTTTATAGTAACTGTGTATGGCAAAAAAATTTTCTTTCTTTCTTTCTTACAAAATCACAGCCCAAAAACTGTCCCTATGTCTCCCCATATATCTCCCGTTCCCGTGGGATGTCCGAGCTGTAAATTATCCTTTATTCTTTCTCGGGCTTCAAACAATATTTGTGCAAAATTTCAACCAAATCGGTTCAGTAGTTTAAGCGTGAAGAAGAATTCTGCCCGGTTTCAGAGTATTTTTGCCGGTCGGCGCAGTGGATACAGCAATGGTCTATTGCGCCGGAGGGTGTGGGTTCGATCCCCACGAGTAGAAAATTATGATGTGATGAACATTGTAATTTTCTACTGTCTAGGTGTTCTTTTATCTTTAGTATGTATGTATTTACAAACAAAGTATGTTTAAGTATATCTATTCATCTAGTTTCCATAGTACAAGCTTTGCTTAGTTTGGGACTAGATGGCGTTGTTAAATGTCCAGAAAAAAATATAGATTAATATAAAGTATTGGAATAAATAGAAATAAGTTTTAAAGAATTTTTATTTCTCATAAGAACATTGTTCACTTAAAATGAGATATAAACATTTAAAATTTCTTAGTATCTATCACTTCTCTATGACTACCTTGTCTAGATTTAACATATATGTCGGAGACATTTTGTAATTTCATGTTTTAACAAGTTTTGAATGTCGTCTTTCTATGCAAATGTCACTTATCAGTTGTTAGCTGTCATCAAAGTCCTATAAAAGAGTAAGCGCGTTCAGTATCTGGGCGCATTGGTACCGATTGCGCGGTGCTCGAACGTCTTATTGACGTCACGACCCAACTACCCTCACTTTGCAAATAGTCTTTATGACTAGCTGTGATTTGTTGTTAACTGACTAATTCTATAATTGGCCAGTTGTGTAGAATCACAGTACATTTCTATTACATTCGACATAATTATACAAAGCCCCTCTATTAGTTTCTTACATATATTGCTTATATTTAGTTTTAAATATATTCACTTTACATTTAATATATTTAAATTCCAATTTCATACATCTGCCGTTAAAACATTCCGTTAAATTAAAACTTTCCGTTACTGTACGCTCGATTGAACCTCACCATATAATCACAATGTTGTTTCTTCAATTGTTTACCTGTACGTCATGATAAAATTATAATGAATTTATTGTCTGTTTCCATTCACTTGATGCATGCGACACGATTCGAGTGTCGATTTCATAGAATTTGTTTGAATGTATTAAAGTATGATTAATCCCATATCATATGTTTTTAATAACATTGTTATTGTGTATTTATGCAAGTAAATATTGTTTTTGTGTTCCTTTTATTATTAATTATTACTTTATTAAAGTGTAAGACCGTTTTAATTTTTGGTAATGGTGATCATTATAAGGCCCCGCGAGACAGGCTAAGCCTAGAGCGGGGTCCATTTAAAATGTTGTTAAAAATTTTAAGTTGTTTATCTGGCAAAAAAATATAAATATTTTTTTAATAATGATAATTTATTAATACTATGCTAACCTCCCCCCCCACCCTCCAATGGCATGACATGGGAATGTCATGTGTATTTTTGTAACCATTTTAGAATATTCATGAAATACAGGTCCAGGTTAACTTATTTTTCTTGCTATAAAACGATTACGTAACAAGAAAAATGTATTGTACGCGTAACGACACTTTTCGGTTAGGTATCTAGAAAAAATAAATACACGTGATATATTACTACAACCTCTCCCCCTGTGATATTTCTTGTTTTTATATAGACCCCCCCC
>LQNK01002471.1:5734-37208 GCA_001586405.1 Phoebis sennae | reverse complement strand
CCTCCCCCTGTGATATTTTGTGGTTTAATATGGACCCCCCCCTTTTTCAAACTTCCCCTTTAGAATCTCTCTTGATTAATGGACGTTCCCATATTTTAAATACAAGGTCAATTTTACCTTAAAAGTGGATTCCTATTAAAGTAAATATTTGCTCTCACCTTATATAAAGAGCTGCTGAGAGATTCGCAAATACGCTAATTTTTATTATATTTGAACATTAACATATCCGGTTGTTATGTAATCCATACAAATATTTAGTAATGGATTTAAGATAATATTTAAACGGTCAGTTAACAGCTTCAATTATTGATGGGTAAACATTTAGGTTTCTATGTAAAAAGTAGTTTTTAAGCTACAGATTGGATAGTATGCCTTATGTTCAAAAAGTACAAGAATGTTGTATTGTCTTATTTTACGCTACTGCGACAGAAGGAGGATAATGTTTTTCGACCGTATGAATGGACAGTACAACCCAAATGGACGTATGAAATGAAATGAAATGAAATAAATTTATTTGTCCAGCAAACATGAGTTGAACAGATGGTATAATAATATGACACAGCAGCTTAGCATGTTTTGCCTATATATAGGCGTACAAATATTTGAAAATTTTTAATATATTAAAAAAAAATAATAATAATTAAATTTTATTACAATGTCAATTCATAAACAATAAGTAAATTAAATATGACTTGTGAGGTGAGATGTAAAACTGTGTTGGTGACATAGACATACATTTTCAAAATGAGGCGTGCAAATGGGTCGATAGACCCCCCTTTTTAACCGACTTTCAAAAAAAAGGAGGAGTTTATCATTTCAACCGTCGGTGCTTTTATCTATTTTCAATTTAACAAGATTTTGCACCGACTTTGTATAGATTTCAACAAAAATGAAATAAAAGTTATTTTCTACTTTTTAGAGCGAGGAAGTCGGTTCTATTTTTTGGCGAAAATTTTTATTATAATTATATATCAGAAACCTATGGTCTTTTTAATCAAACTTTTATAAAATGTTATCTTCAAATTAATCAACCGAGCTATTTCAATCTTATCTAAAATAAATAAAAAAAAAAACATCCTTTTTCGTTTTTTTAATAAAATATAATAATACTTATTATTAAAATTTGCTTACTTTATTTCTCATATTAATCAAAATTCTTATATATCTTAGTATATATCCATTTAAAATATATTAGACACTGCAATAATAAGAAATAGCATAGAAAGTAATGAAAAATATGAATTAATCCCGTAAAACTAACATCAAATATTTACGTAAAATATACGTTTTGGCACTCGTTTTCTGTTCTAAATATTAACTTTATAATGAATTAAGTTACTCATTAAGTTAATTATTAGGTATCTTAATAATTATTTTTATATACAAAAATATTAAATGTTTGACGTGTATAAAAATTAGCGTCAATGGAAACGCACACTAGCGACCTTAGAGAGTTATGTCAACTCTGTAATAGTAGTTTATCTTAGTATTCACTACGTCATACTCTGTGATTTATTTCTCTTAGCCTTTTCTTTATTTATATAATCTGTTTTAAAATAATTAAATCTATATCTTATACAAATCGGCAATCACCGTTTTGCCCCGTGTGGAGACGGGTATACATGTGTCGCCACCCCATTCCTACCCGTGGGTGTCGTAAGAGGCGACAAAGGGTAATTCTGCTGCATAACATCAGCAGCAATAAAAGAGTGTGAGCCGAGCATTGCACGATTGGGCCAAGCTCGCACCGGTGTAATTACCACCCCCCAGCAGAAGACCGGCGTGAAGCAGTATTGCACTGTGTGCAGTACGCTGAGCAGGTGTCCGGAGGCCTGTATTCCCATCCCATGCGAAACGCGGTTTCACCCTTAAATGGGCTATCTAACACTAAAAAAATTTTTCGAATCGGACCAGTAGTTCCTGAGATTAGCGCGTTCAAACAAACAAACTCTTTAGCTTTATAATATTAGTATAGAATAGGAATTGTCTTCGCATAGTATTACTACTTACACAAACATTGTTTATGAATACGGGTGTATTTATTACAAACAATTTCAACTTAAAAATTTCAAAAGATTAGTATAAGATTACAAAATTATGAGTAATTATATTAAAATGCACATAAAATGAACACAGAAGTTATTTTACACAATCTAAAGTAATTACAACATATTATAATGTAATGTTATATTAAATACATTATTTTAATTTGTTGATGTACATTTTAAAACTCATAAATTAGTTTATATGAATCCCTATTTCCCATCACACAAGGACCAAAATAAAAATAAATATTTAAATTATTTCCAATGTTAAACTATCTCTTTACTGACATTTATAAATATATCGTATTTATTTATTAGTATTCAAAACCACAAGGTTTGCACAAGGATTTTTCTTTGATAATATTTAATATATACAATTATGTAATAGAAGATGTCTATAATTAATATATAGAAGATAAATCCTTGGAATATATCAGTTCCCAAATCAATGCGGGATAGTTGTTTAGTATGATACTATGTATTCTTTGAAATTGTAAACTATAATAACAATGTTATCTAAGTGGCTGTTGAAAAGAGTAACTATCGAGTTTCTTGCCGGTATCTTCTCGATAGAATCGACTTTCCGAACCGGTGGTAAATTAAAACTGACTATTCATAAGTACTTTGTAAAAAGTTGACTTGAATAAAAATCTTTTCTATTCTATTCTATTCTAGCATTTGGAATATCCATGTTTATGCCGTGGTTTCAAACGCGTAACTTTTGATCCTGTGGGAATTTCAGGATTAAAAGTAGTTTAATATGCATTATGAATCGTTACCTATATGCATACCAATTTTCAGTACAGTTACAATCGGTTCAGTAGTTTTGCGTCTAAGTGTAATTAGGATACATCCAACCATCTATTTATATTATTAGAAAGACAGGATTGGACAAAAAGTACCAACTTGGCCGGTTCTTTTAAGCTTCCTGATATATAAATAAAATAACAAAAAACCCTTGACTCACCGAAAACTAATATATTATGTTAATAATATACAGATCACATGTAAAACACGTGGGTGCCTTTGTTTATGTTATCTTAATAGATTAAATTTACATTTTTCGCCAAAAACGTGATTTTTACATTTTTTTTAAATATACGGGGTGTTTTTTTTTCACGACGAGCGTGTTCAGTAATCGAATCTAAATACGAAAAAATGAAAAATATCTTATTTTTGTACAAAATTGTTCAACAAATAAAATATGTATGAAAACCGCTCTAAAGTAATTGATATTGTACTTAAGTTAAATAGGTTGAAATGAATGGCATTAAAAGTGGCAGAATGGAGACCATGTAAAGGCGGGAACTTGCGTTGAGAAGAGGATGTACACCATGCAACCCATGTGGCGACGGGTTAGAGTACATGTGTCGCCACCCTATTTCTACCATAGGGTATTTCTGCTGCTAATATACATAGCAATAAAAGAGTGGGCCAAGCATTGCACGATTAAGCCAAGCTAGCTAAGATCGGCGTGAAGCAGTATTGCAATATGTTACGAACAGTGAACGGGTGCTCAGAGGCCTAAATTCCCAGCCCATACCTCTCCCATCCTGTTCTACTCCTCTCCCACTTTCCCATCATTAATCCTCTCCCTATCCTTTAAGTTGGCACGGCATCTGCGACACTTTGCTGTTGTAGATATTCATGGGCTGCGGTCAATCACTTAACATCAGGTGAACCGTATGCTCCGCGCGCTAGTATGCATGTATAATGTACCTATAATGCGCGGAATTCAATGAATTTGCACTGTGAGGTATTTCCTAATAACTTGATTACTCACTACCGTTTCTCAGATTGTTGAGGAAAGAAATAATTATCACGATAGTTAAACGACCTTAGGTAAGATAGAATGTAGATACAATCGCAATATTTTAAGACTCTTTTAATGTGTTGTTTTCGTAAAATTATTAGTATTAAATAAATAAAATATGTAAAAAAATAAAATTCATTTATTTCAGACAACAAAAGTCCATGATCATTTCATACTTCAAATTAATATATATTAGTTATTACATATATTATTAATACATATTAATGCATTGTATAGTAATTTAAAATTTAAAATTTTTTAGTAGTAATTTTAATTGACTTATAATAGGAGGTAAATAGTCATTTTAATCGACTTAGAAAAGGAGGAGGTTCTCGATTCAACCGTATTTTTTGTATGCAGAGATTTAAAAAAAAATAAAAGTTATTTTCTACTTGTTAGTGTGAGGACGTCGGTTCTTTTTTTAACAAAGAGTTATTATTATTCTCTTACGTTGTTTTTAATGCGTTCTCGACTAAAAAAACACGCTGTATAATCAAACCTATTTATATTTTATTCTCGTTTTTCGAGTTTTGCAACGTGACCCGAGTTTGTCAAATTTGCATGATATTTGATTCTAATATCGATCACGATAAAAAAACATGATTTTTGAATATGCTTTAAAAATCGTCAGACGAAGTGTTCCGTAGTATTATTCTTACTTCATCTACACTGATATTATAAAGAGGAAAATTTTGTTTGTTTGTTTGGTTATAATGGATAGGCCCAGAAACTAATGGACCGATTATAAAAATTCTTTCACCATTCGAAAGCTACATGATCCACGAGTAACATAGGCTATATATATAAGATTATGCTACGTGCGCGAAACTGCGAGATACTAATATAATAAATGCGAAATATGCCCTGTCAGACAGGGTCTGTCTGTTCTTTACGCCTAAACCGCACCACTAAACCGATTTGGGTGAAATTTTATACAGAGATTGTTTAAAACCCGAGAAAGGACATAGAATAGATTTTAACTCGGGATATATAACCTATTTTCATCAGGATTAACGCAAGAATCTAATAAAATAATTTTTCAAATTGCTACTAATTTCGGAGTCCAGCTCAAACAAACAAACAAGAAATCAAATCTCTTCTCTATAATAGTATAAAAAAATGCCATAAGTTTCAATTCTATTTTAATTCACTATACCTAGAATAACCAACACTTCCCGGTATAAAGTCTATTATATAAGAAATATAATATTCTAATTAACTTGTATATAAATATTCCACAAACGTGACCGTCGTATTACCGTTAATCCACGTGTTATAGTCCTGCTACTATTATAAAGGCGAAAGTTTGTATGGATGTTTGTTACTCTTTCACGCAAAAACTACTGAACCGATTATGATGAAACTTGGTACACATATAGATAAGGGTTCAGAATAACATATAGGCTACTTTTAATCCCGGAGTTGTCATTTAATCAGAAGTTACGCGGATGAAACCGCGGGGTACAGCTAGTTATATATAGTTTGGTAATCGACTCTAACGGCCGTTCAATAATGTATCAAAGATTATGGATAGATTTTTTTTTTTTTTGGCCGTTTTCAATATTCTATCTATCCCTTGTTTTGCTTACTAAAGTCAGACAAATCTATCTATTTGCACTTGCTTTGATTTCAATATCCTAACGACGGATACATTTGCTATGACTTCTATCTATCTATTGTCATATAATCTGACATATCAATCTATCCATAATCATTGATACATTATTCAAAATGGCCGTTTGTGTATTATGTGATATTGCATTGATAAATATCTCCGAATTTAACGCTAGCGAAGCCACGTGCAGAAACTAGGATAACATTCCGAAGATAAATACATATTCCTAGATAATTATGCACGTCTATAATTTTGAAGATGAAAAGCGGGTTTAATTAAAAAACGTGAGTCCATAGGAGCGTGACGGAATTTCACGTGTCTAGTTGTGTATTTTACAGCATTTAATGTAATAAATATTTAAACATATTAATTAACAACTTAATTAAGGGAGTTATTAATAAATTAATGAATGCGAAATAGAATTCTGACGAATTTGAGCGATGTTTTATTTTTTTGATAGAATAAATTATTTAAAAATAAAAATATGATCAGAAAGCATGTTTTCAATGCGTTTTAAAGATTAGCAACGAACGAAGACCCGATTGGCGCAGTGGACATAGCAATGGTTGTGGGTTCGATCCCCACGAGTAGAAAATTAGTATGTTATGGAAATTGTAATTTTCTACTTTTTGAACGTTAATTTATCTATAGTATGTACGACGTACGTATTAAAAAACGTTTAAATATGTCTATCAGTTATCTAGTTTCCATAGTACAAGAAGCATTGCTTAGTCTAGTCCCAAGATGGGTTGTGTAAAAATGTCCAGGAATATTTTTTATTTATTAATTTTTTATTATTATTATTATAGAAGTCTGAATGGAATCCTTAGCGCAAATGTAGCTCACTCATATCGCAATAAAAAAATAAAACGTACTAATAACACAATTATTAAAATAATCACAAAAAATATGTTTACAACCCACATCAATTCTTACGGTATAAAAAATCATGTTTTTCGCATCCGCTAACGTTGTTTTTTGTCTATAATTATAAATATAAATGGCTTTATGAATTTAATTTAATGTTGAGATCAGTATCTATGATTTTGCGATTTTTAATTACTAGTTTTTTACGCTTCGCAATTCGTAGTAATATTATGAATGCTAGATTGTGATGTATGTATGTTGTTATATATGTATGTTATACGTTGAGACTGCCTCGTTAGTCTAGTGCAGTTTTTAAACTTTTTTATGTCGTAGAATCCTTGCCATGTTTTTCCGTGTTGGGTAGACCTGATATTGAAGTGTAATATTAAAAACTTAAAGTTTAAAAACACAGGTTATTTTTTTTCGCTGACGTAGACCCCTGGGGGTCGATATAGACCACTTTGGGAATCACTGACCTGAGACCTCTCTCTGTCTCATTAGTCTAGTGGTTGCATCTTTGACTACAGATCGGGGGTCTACAGTTAAGTCAAGATGCAACCATTAGACTAATGAGACAGAGAGAGGTCTCGGGTTTGAATACCGGATGGGGCAGAACAAATGTTATTGGGATTTTTTTGACAAATAAATCTTATAACAGCCCTGAGTCTGGAAGTTGGCGGTGTTGGAACATCCCCGTGGCTCGGAGAGCACGTAAAGCCGTCGGTCCTGCGCCTGATCTCTCTCCGGTCGTGTCGGTCTGCCCCCATCGGGTTATAAGAGTAAAGGAATAGAGAGTACACCTGTGTCCGCGTATACTTGTGCACTATAACTCTTGCGCAGCTAGCTCAGTCTCTGTTGAGATTGGCCACCATGGCTAAAATCGGTCAGGGGAGCTATTATTATACGATGTTGATATGTGGACACTTAGCTTATTAACAGTATAGATAGAGCCATCCACGACGTCGCCCCACCAATTTTTGAATTTGACATATTTTACTGTAATCGTAATACTTTGTCCTGATTAGTCTATTTATTTTAGTGTGCGTGCACACATGGGTAATGAGTGTACTTAAAAACTTCACACAAGCGGAAGCTGGCATACATATACTGTCAACAATTGAGAAGAATAGTGGGGCATTCGTGGATGAATTTATCTATATTATATTATGAATATATTAATTTATCTATATTAATGAGTCAAAAAAGGGATAATGTAAAACAATTTCGGAAGTATTGCGGTAAAATCAAAGACTGAGTTTATACTGGCATTGTTGGGTCGATGAACTTAACTGGTTTGTATAGGGCTACCAGGCAAATATTTAATGATATTTTTAATATTAGTAGAATAGGTATACATTATTAATAACTAGCTGTGCCCCGCGGTTTTATCGGCGTATATCTTACATTTATTACTGATCTTTTTTTTTGGATTACCGGATGAAAAGTGTCGTTTTCGGGTTTGACACATTATTGGTACAAAATTTCTCAAATCGGTTTAGACGTGAATAAGAGACAGAGTTACTTTCGCAATTATAATATACAATTTATTGACAAGATAACACTTAATATTCCAGCCGAAACAAAATCTTAAAAAGGAACAAAACAAATATTAAAAACTAAATAACCAAAAACAAACAAACAAAACTTAATTATTTACGGGATAGAAACTACATCCTTACTAGGATTTCAAACAATCTCTGTACTGATTGGGCCAAGCTTGCACCGGTGTAAGTACCTACCACCCCCCAGCAGAAGACCGGCATGAAGCAGTATTGCACTGTGTGCAGTACGGTGAGCGGGTGCCCGGAGGCCTGTATTCCCATCCTATTCCTCTCCCGTCCTGTTCTAGTCCTCTCCCTATCATTAATCTTCTCTTTTCCCCTCGCCTTTCTTCAAACCGGCAAGGCATATGCGATATCTCATGTTGCAGATGTTCATGGGCTGCGGTCAGTCACTTAACATCAGGTGAACCGCATGCTCCGCTTGCCTGCTTGCCTTGCCTGCTGTTTTTTATGTTATACTAGCTTTCCGCCCGCAGCTTCGCTCGCGTGGACCCGGCAATTCGAATGTTTCTCGCCGTAAAAACCATGCTTGAACTTCAACGAACATTAAAAAAAAGAATTGTCCAAATTGGTCCAGTCGTTGTTGAGTTATACGCTTACCAACACATTTTGCGATTCATTTTTATATATAAGATAAAAAAAACTTTTGTGTGTCAGCCCTAGCCCAGTCTTCATAACAAATCTCAACCATTTATAACTGTCGATGTTCATTACTTCAAAAGGGTCAAGTATTGGATATCTATGTCATGTTTAATAATTGCAGAGCTGCAAAAAACAAATGAAAAAAGCTAGCTTCATTTATTAGATGCCCCGCTGTTTGTGTAATTTCTGATCCCGTAAAATAAAAGTAGTCTACATGTTATTCTAAACCCTTAACTATATGTATATCAAGTTTCATCATAATCGGCTCAGTAGTTAGCGTGAAAGAGAAACAAACATACATCCTCTCAAACTTTCGCATTTATTGTGACGACCCGATTGGCGTAGTGGTTCCGCAATGATCTCTTGCGCCAGAGGGTGTTGGTTCGAACCCCACGAGCAAAAAGTTATGATGCGATGAACATTGTAATTTTCTACTGTCTGGGTGTTAATTTATCTATCTTATGTATGTATTTACAAAAAAAAGTATGTTTAAGTATGTCTATCCGTTATCTAGTTTCCATAGTACAAGCTTTGCTTAGTTTGGGACTAGATTGCGTTATGTTTAATGTCCAGGAATATTTATAATATAAGTAGGATTCGTAGGATAAGCGTGTACTAGCTGATCCAATTCGGATGCAAGTAGGATGCTGAGTAATTTTAAGCTTTAGATTACTAATAATAATTAGATAGAATAGATACAATGAGATTGGCCTAATCGTTTTTTGTACATCTGTTTCGTTCCTGTAGTATTTTCAGGATTAAAACTATTCACTGTCTTTCCAGGGGTTTCAAAGAATCTCTGTACAAAATTCCACTCAAATCGGTCTCTCGTTTCGGAGCTTATTCAATACAAACAAACAAATCTTTCCTCTTTATATAAGTATAGAAAATCAAATAAAAAGATTTAAAAAAGCCATGTACAATTGGTTAGTTGGGATGTAAAGCCTTATTGTTGTAGGTTAAATAAAATGTTTGTATATGTTAAAGTAAAGAAGGACAAACATAAAACTTACTAGAAATTAGTTGTAATTAAAGTTTACTTATAAATAGTGGAAATAGTGTACAGTGTTTAATAATGTATATACCCATTAAACTCTAACTCTGAGACTGAATTGTGACTAGATGATTACCTTTCACAGGTCACTAAAAAGGAAAAATAACTATATACACTCTAAAATGTAGAAAATAACTATTATTTTATTTTTGTTGAAATCTATACAAAGTCGGTGCCTTTATCAATTTTCAATTTATCGAGATTTTGCACCTTTCTAGAGTGACTAAATAAGTCGGTTCTATTTTTGGCAAATAATTACCGTATTTGCTTTTCGCGTCACTCAAGTCTTCGGCGCACTCCATCTGCCTATTATCCTCTAATCTGTGAATGTAAAAAAGTCTTTAATTCAATATGTTAAAAGCATTTCAATCAATGTATTCATTGTCAAACTCGTGCAATAAAATATACATTTAAAATGCCATAATAATCCTCTAGTGATACAAGTTTGGTTGGTTGAATACAATTCCGTAAAATTTGCATTTTTTACGATTTGCATCAAAACCTGTGGAAATTTCCCAAAATGCCACGGGCAAAGTCCGTTTTAAAGAACTTTAAAGTCACGTGTTCGAATTATAATTTTTTAAAGGATAAACTAATATTATAAAGCTGACGAGTTTAATTGATAGATTGTATTGTGACTTCTTGGTAGAAATGCATTTTAATCAATATTTAATTAAAGACTTTTTACACTATTTCCACTATTTATAAATAGTGGAAAAAAGTCTTTAATTCAATGCTGAAGAGTTTGTTTGAACGCGGCTATCTCAGGAACTTCTGGTCCGATTCGAAAAATTATTTTAGTGTTAGATAGCCCATTTATCGAAGGCTATAGGCTATATATCATACCGATATTCCCACGGGAGTGAAGCCCTGGGGCGCAACTAGTGTATTATAAAGTGAAAAAAATTGTTTTGGCTTAAAAACTACTGGACCGATTTTAAAAATTATTTCACCATTCGAA
This sequence comes from Phoebis sennae, assembly GCA_001586405.1. Taxonomy (NCBI): domain Eukaryota; kingdom Metazoa; phylum Arthropoda; class Insecta; order Lepidoptera; family Pieridae; genus Phoebis; species Phoebis sennae. The sequence goes on along the minus strand of LQNK01002471.1, from coordinate 26,649 downwards.
AGCTACATTATCCACGAGTAACATAGGCTATATTTTATAGGCTGATCTCTCTCCGCAAGTGTCGGTCTGCCCCCATCGGGTTATGAGAGTGAAGGAATAGAGAGTGCACCTGTGTTTGCGCACACTATAATATCCCCTGCGTACCTGGCTGATCTCTGTTCAGATTGGCCACCATGACCGTTATCAGAGACTATTTATTTAGCAATTGTACTGCGCAATTGCAAAATTATTAAATTCTGCAGTAACCACGTTGCAAGTGTAATTATGTAATGTGTTAATTTAAAATTGCTACCAAAGATAAGAAGTCTCGCAATGAATTGCATTCTTTTATTTTTGTGTATTGTAATAATAATAGACAATTATTTGTGTTGTAAACATATTGTGAAAGATATTGCCAAAGTTTGTGAAATACGTAGCGTAACTTCTGATCCCGTAACTCCGGGATGAAAAGCCTATATATTCTGAAGCCTTACCTATATGTGTATCAAGTTTCATCACAATAGGTTCAGTAGTTTTTGCGTGAAGGAGTAACAAACATACATACATACTCACTTTCGCATGTTTAAACTTATGTTGTAAAGACGATATACTTGTGTTTTTATGTATGTTTTGTTAATATTTATATTTGTAATGTTTTTAAAAACTACTGGAACGGTTTCATAAATTCTTTCACCATTAGATAGTTGCATCTGCACTGAATGGCAAAGAGTATGTTATCTACACTAATATTATAAGGAAAGTTATTTGTTTGTTTGTTTGTATTGTACAGGCTCCGAAATTACAGGACCGATTTGGATAAAATTTTGTACAGAGATTCTATGAAACTCCAGGAATGACATAGGATAGTTTTTATCCCGAAAATCCTACGGGAACGGGATATATACGCGGGTGAAACCGCGGAACTCATATAATAGTCATTTCAATTAAACATTATTCTATGGGAGCGAAGCCGCAAATCAGCTAGAAAAAAATATATAAATATTAAACATGTATGTATTTTAAATCTTTTTATGACTTGTAATGAGCGGTATTAAAGATAATAATTGTATTATTCCACTAAGAACCAAGTAATTAAAAACTAGGTACATATGTTTGGGTTTTTTACGTAATTAAAAGCCGGTCCTTTGACTCTAAAAATAGCTAACTAGTTTAGAATAAATTAATGAGAATATAATTAAATTAGTTATTAATATATTTAAATGTTAATCGTGCATATATCAGTACATTTCGCTAGTTTTATATTTTTTATTTTTAGTTTTTATATAGAGGAGGTAAAATTGAGGTAACTTCTTAGAATACGGGTGTTAGAGATAAAGGACAAACAAAAGGCGGTTTTTTCGCTAGGTAGCGATCTCTTCCAGACAACCTTTACAATGAAAGGTTAGAATATGTAATACATAGGTAAACAAATAATAATTACTGTAAAATTATTAAATTCGTTGCTTTTAATTTCAAAATCAAATTTCATAAAATACAAAAAATACTATTGTACAACATTTTCACACGTTATTTTTTTTACAGTACAAAAAATACGAATTAATCGCAATAGGTACTAGTGTTTTTAAATATTATTAGATTTGTTTATTTAAAACTGGAATAAAACTGGTTTAATTTAAACTGACCTAGGATAATTTAAATTGCCCTATTTTTTGCTTTTTCGTCTAATTATTTAAATATAAACTTTATCAACAAAACATGTTTGTTTTTAGAAATAACTAAGTTAATTAGAATTTAAAATATTTCAATTAAATAAATATGCTAATTACAATTATTAAATAATTTAAACACAATTTGACCAAAATCTCTGAAGCAGTGACTCCCAACCTGTGGTTTACAATTATTAACGGCCGTTTTCAATAATATACCAAAGATTATAGATAAATTGTTATGTCAGATTATATGACGTTACATAGACATAAGTCATACTAAAGGCTATCCGTCGTTAGGATATTGAAATCAAAGTAAGTGCAAATAGATATATTTGTCTATCTTTAGTAAGGAAAACAAGGGATAGATAGAATATTGAAAACGGCCGTTAGACATCATATGAAAATACAAAAATAATTGTAAATTTACTGACTGTCAAATCTGAATGGTATAAACAGGTGAATTTTTAAAGTGTTTTCAGAACCAAATCTAAGCTATGATAATTAAAATTATCATAAAATGTTAAAAAGGCTAAATCGTAATATACTTTGTATTTAAAGATAACTTATTTGGTATCAGTTCAACAAAATCAACTTTTCAACGAATAAAAAAAATACGGTCGAATTGATAACCTTTTTTTGAAAGTCGGTTAAAATGTGAATAATTGTGTCGAAATTTTAACTGAAGGACATTGTTATGAAATTTTAATTGGGAGCAGCCTTGTTTATCTGACAATAAGATAAAGATTTTGAATTGTAAATATTACATTTTTATGTAAAAAAAATCAAAGTTGATTAAAACAATTATATATGTACAAAAATGTCAATTTCACTTCATAATTACGCTCACAGACATAGCACGTGTCTATTAGTTGTTACTAAACCGATTTGAGTTAAATTTTAAGTAAGGATAGTTTATAAGTTCTATCTAGTTCTAAAAAAAGTTCGCATTAATGACTGAGAGAAGCGAGTGTATGTTTGTGTGTTTGTATGTTTGTATATTTGTATGTTTGTATGTTTGTATTTTTGTATGTTCGTATTTTTGTATATGAATATGCCCCATCTGGGAATCGAACCCGAGACCTCTCGATCTGTAGTCAAAGCTGCAACCATTAACCAACGAGCCAGTGACATTCTACATATAGTCTAGCTTAACTCAGAATAATACAATATATCACAAATATCAATTAATATGAAATCATAAATTTTGACATAAAGAATATGCATAAACACTGCAATCTTCAATAAACATAATTAAACAATAAACTTAATGACCAATTTAAAAATTACCTTGACAAGTGCTAATTGGGTCTGTATATATTGACTTTGAAAAAGAAAGGGTCACTTTATTGAATACTTTGAAATAATTATGTCCTTGTAAATTTTGGCCAAACCAATTTTAATGTTATTTACTAGCTGTTATTCGCGACTTTGCCCGTAGCATAATGTCATATGTCACTCAATGAAGAAAAAAGCTGGACTTTTTAATATCAAAGTCAAAGTCAAAACGTTATTTTCCAATGTTAGAACGTCATATACATTTAATTCATTAATATTTTTTTATTTACCACCGATTCAGGAGGCTGTCTAAAGCTCTAATGTCTAATGGGGAAATAATTTATTTATCACATATTATATAATTATATAATTTATCATCACAGGATATATTAATATTAATTTATATTTTTGTAATTAAAATTAAAAACAAACACTTAGTTCAGGACAACATATATTTTAAATAAAAAATATACAGCACTTGAAACTATTTACTAAACGTACTACAATGTATACTTAAAAACTACTAATTCATTATCTTTCATTATTTCTCATTCAGCAACAAACGTACTATTATCCACTCCTTTACTTTTAACCCGCTTCTTCAAAAACGGTACTTCAAACAGCTTCATATTCAAAATCATACTCTCAGCATCCTCAAAAGTCTGAGGCATTTCCTTCCCCGCTGTTTCTGGTACAGCCAAGGAGAGAAATATCCCTATAACAGCAATCACACTAATAATGACTAGAGGTAACCATGGAATGAAATTCTGTAGGTAAACAATGTATGGAGAAATGCAAGTAGCCACGTAACCACATATGTGAACCACAGACGCAGCAGATCCTCGGACGCAAGTAGGAGCCACCTCAGCACACCATTGCATAGCAGCATTATTTGCCATATTCACCATAAACCTAGCTACGATCGCACATAACACAGATGGCAAGCCACCCCCTATAAATGCCATTGCCACACAAAAAACAGCACACACACCTAAAGACGCTGTAGTCATTAACTTACGTCCAGACAAATCTAACACAAACGATACTATTACAAGCGATGGTAACTCAGTTAATGATATTAGAGTAAAAGACAGGAAGAAATCGAATCCTAAAGAACCTATTGTACGTAAGAGCGCATCGAACACGATTACACAACACATATACACTAAACACATACATATAAACATCTTCGATACTAAAGGACGTTTGAAGATTTGCAAGAAATTCGAATTTTCCTCCTTTTTCTGATTTTTCACTGATACCTTAAAGTCGTCGATTAATTTTGGTGGCACAATTTTGCCGTTAATCTTCGCTATTCTTTCCACTTTTTGGATGGCGTCATCAACTCTATTCTTCGATAGCAACCATCTTGGACTTTCTGGCATGATAAAAGGAGATAGCATACATATCCCCGGAGCGATACTTGTTATTAAACTAAATACCTTCCAATCGTTACTCGCTAAAGCGATCCAAGGTATCACAGTTGAGCCGAGCGTGAAGAAAATTGCAAAGGGAAAATTTGTTATCAGCGTTCTGTATTCAGGTGCTACATACTCCAACACTATAAGATAGGCCATCATCATACAGGTATCAAAACACATACCCATAATGAATCTGCATACAGAAAATTGTATGATATCCTTTGCAAAGATCGTGATGATCCCAGCGAAGCATCCGATCATGTTGCTGACTGTGACTGCGGGGATTCTTCCAAATCTGTCCGCAATCCATCCAATAATGAACCCTCCGAAGATGGATCCAAGGAAGAAAATCGATTGCGCTGTTGCCTGGTAACTATTCTTATGGCAGACCCAGCCCAATTCACTAGTAATAGTTGGGTACGGTATTTCTGTTTTGTTGAACTCCCAACCATGGTGACACTCTTCAATGCCCCACGTTTCGTTTGGAGACTGACCTGTGGCCAAAACTTCCGTCCAATTTGCTTTATACACAGTACACTGGGAATATCCAAAGAAACTGTTGGGATCTGAAGGAATAGCTAAGTTCTTCCTTTCAACGGCTGTCAAATTCTCCAACTCTGGTATCCAGCACCAATGATTCGGCGACGCTTCTGTTATGAACAGTTGAGCAAAGTACGCAACGACATCAGATATATAAAACAGCCCTGATATCATAAACAGATAGAACTGGTATTTGCCAAACTTTCCCGCAGACGAAAGCAGTTCATCATAGTCTACTTCCTTGACTATAGTCCTTGCCTCTGTTAACTCCATTGTTTAGGTCGGCGTTTTCCGTCTATCAACTTTCTTTTTCGTGTAATTTAGAAATATTATCTTGGTTGCATTAAAATGGGACCAATCCATAAGGAACTAACACGATGTGTGTTGAATTTTCCTAGTAACATCTATCTTTTATGTTGTTATCATTTAAACAAATAGTGTATCACGTTGTTTATTATATTAATTACTAGAATTAAATGAGATTTATGAGGTAAGTGTAGCCTCTCAGCAGTTATTACGTGATTCTTATCTTGATGTATTTTTTAATCCATTTCGACTATATACTTACGGGTATCACACACCCGTATTCTAATACGTATCTCGAGCATTCCTCGACTTCACTCGACCTCTGTCAACGAAAATTTACATCCTGAGTCGGAACTCTACTAGCTCACGTCCACTCACGTTAAGAAAATTTCGGAGTAGACAATTCAACACCTCAATCCGTTACTTCGATCTATTTATTAATAAAATTTGATATTTTGTGTTATTTCAATCATGAATTTTCGATTGAACGTCAAACGTCATATTTGACGTAACCTGAGTGGAAGTAAAATTAAGGTAACTTCTTAGAATACGGGTGTTATTATATTTGAACATAGAGTGTTACGTCTTTAATTGTCAAATAATCTTTATGGTTGTTATATAGGGAAATTGTGTGGAATGTAAAGCTGACGTATTTTGTTTATCGACTGACGAGTTTGTGCGTTTATATGATGGTATTAGGAAACAGGTGGGCCACGTGCTTACGACAGTGAGAATTCGTTGAGTCTCAGAATGTACCGATCTAGAAATAATGTTGACTTTCATTAAATAACAAAAGTCTATCCGTCGATAGGATATTGAAATTAAAGTGCAAATAGACAGATTTGTAAGACAATAAAGCAAAACAATAAGAAATCATATCATAGGTAAAATACGGACATTTTTAATATTTCCAAATAAATTTATTATAATTTTAAATGTTATGGATTCAATGTTTGTCAACTATGAAGTGTTGTCAAAAGATGACGGGTCGCATTTTTTCCGCTTTTTTATATGTCTATAACACAGATTACAGAATAAAAGGAAGGAGTGCAGCCGAAGATTCGATTGACGCCGGAAAGCAAATACAAAGTTCAAAGCAAATACAAAAATGTCTAGTTTGACATAACAAACACATCACAAGGGCTTCGAAATTTTCAAATTTCACTCACACATGCACGTGTACGTACGTGTAGTTAGCGTCACTCAAGTCTTCGGAACACTCCATCTGCCTTTTATAATCTGTAGGCTATAAACATATCTATACATTATAATATATCATTAACGATGTTCTATACGTCATACACACAGTTTAGGAACCTCTGGTATCCAATAAATCTAACCATAAAAGCTTTTGCAACTTTCGGCCATTGCGTTATATATAATTCGCGGACCTTGTATATTGACCTTAAGGTCTTGAGGTCGTTTCCGATATCTAGAGCGGGCTAAAACCGAATTTGCTGTTTCCGGCACTTGATAAAAAACGTGGGTGTGGTTATCTATGGTACTAATATTATAAAAAAAAATTGTTTGTTTGTTATTTTTTGGAAGGAATGATATAGGATAGTTTTTATCCCGAAAATCCTACGGGAACGGGATATATACGCAGGTGAATCTGGGCCCAGCTAGTTAAAATATAAACTAGTTGTTTCATACGGCTTCGCTCCCGGAGCATAATGATATAATTATAGCCTATGTTTATCAGAGATAATTGTAAGATTTCAATGGTAAAATAATTTTTCAAATACATTAGTCCATTAGTTTTGGAGCTTATTCAATTCAAACAAACAAAAAAAAATATTTTCTCTTAATAATACCGTATAGACTAGATTTTGCCAGCGCAGCAGCTTAACATTAAATTTGGGATCTTTAGATCAATAAAACGTATCCTATCACCTAATCCAATTACTAATTTATCTATATACAAAATTGCATCAAAATCTGTTCAGTAGTTAAGGCTTGATTGATTCCTTCCTTCAAGCCGGCACGGCATCTGCGGCACTTTGATGTTGTAGATGTTCATGGGCTGCGGTCAGTCACTTAACATCAGGTGAACCGCATGCCTCGTTTGCCTGCTAAAGGATGTAAAAAAGAGGTCACTCATTTTGTACTTTATCTTTGCCCTTATCTTGTTACGGCCGTTTTCAATAATGTATCAAAGATGATAGATAGATAGTTATGTCAGATTAGCGGTCATTTTCAATAACGTATCAATGATTATGGATAGATTGTTATGTCAGACTATATGACAATAGATAGACAAAAGTCATAGCAAATGTATCCGTCGTTAGGATATTGAAATCAATGTAAGCGCAAATAGATAGATTTATCTGACTTTAGTAAGCAAATCAAGGGATAGATAGAATATTGAAAACGGCCGTTAGTTGGTTCAAAATATAGCACACAATATAGATGGATGTATATAAATACATCCATCTTTTAAATTCCGTTATAGTTGAATAGTTATAGTTTAATATTCCGTTATAGTTAGCTGTGTATATAGTTGCAGAAATGTGTACAAAAAACTAATAGTTATTATTAAAATAGCGGAAGTTTAACCAATCACAAAAGTGCGCAAGGTTCGTATAAATAAATAAATTAATCACTTTTGAGGTTGGACCGGTTTTATATAAGTGATATCATAGATTCAAAAATTAAATCATTTTCCCCTAAAAGGTGAAAACGGGACTATAATTTCGCTGTCTGTCTGTCACCAGGTATCTCATAAACCGCGATAGCTAGAATGATAAATTTCCACAAATTATATATTTTCTTTTTTTTTTAATTACAGTATTTTTACAAATACTAAAATTAAAAAAAATAAAGTCCACGTGAAATAAACGTGTTTTTATTTTAGATTTTTTTGATCAATATTAATAACTGTAGCAGGAGACGCTTAAAATTTTCACAGAATATTTAGTTTTCTCGAACTAAATAATGAAACACAAAAGTGAATTTTAAAATTTTTCTCTCATACAAAACTTGACTTTTTATTGTTGGCTCATAAAAAACCGGCCAAGTGGGAGTCGGACTCCGCACGAAGGGTTCTGTATCATCTAATATTATAAAGTGGAAAGATTTGACTTTTTGTTTGTTTGTTTGTATTGATTAGGCTCCGAAACTGCTGAACGGAGAAGTTCTGTCACATCGCTATAACATCTACTCTAATATTATAAAGAGGAAAACTTTGTTTGTTTGATTGTTTGGTTGTAATGAATAGGCTCAAAAACTACTCGACCGATTTAAAAAAATTCTTTCACCATTCGAAAGCTACATTATCCACGAGTAACATAGGCTATATTATATACGCTATATATGTACTTTTATAACATTGTTCTACGGGAGCAAAGCCGCGCAGTGAAAACTATTTTTTTTCCTCATTATGTAAGAAAATATCTACGTTACTAGTATAAAAGATAATTTATATTATTTTATTAGTTTATTTTATTAGCCAAAACATCTCGTGATTTCATGATAGCGTATATTATATTTGTGTAATATATGACCCAGTATTTGATATGACGTAATTTAATATGAAACAAAAAGTACAGTTAAATTATTTTCATTACACACAATTATAAATTCAAATGCATATCATAAAATTAAGTTAATTTAAATTCGCCAACATTTAAATAATTTAAGTAAATTTGCATTTTTATAATTAACAAATTGTTTTACAAATGTGGGAATTGTTAACATCTTTAAAATCTATTTTAGTAACAGGAATTGTTTTTTATAAGAATAAATTGAGTTAGCAACAATTCAATCTTTAAAAGAAAAGTAACTGTATTTCCATCCCATCTCTCTCCCATCCTGTTCCACTCCCCTCCCAACTTCCTATCAATAATCCTCTCCTGATCCTCTCCCCTCCCTCCAAGCCGGCAAGGCATCTGCGACACTCCTATGTTGCAGATGTCCATGGGCTGTGGTCAGTCACTTAACACCAGGTGAACCGCATGCACCGCTTGCCTGCTTTAACATAAAAAAAACTTCAAAATTAAAACAACAACACACACACACACAAAAGTTAAACTTGATAGTTAGTTTTATATGCCCGAAAAACGTGGTTGGTATTTTTTTCGGTATGTTTGTATATGTGCCGATCACGTAAAAACCACTGGATGGTAACTTTCGACCAATTTTATAGTGATACCTAATGATATATTATAATGTATAAATATGTTATATCCATAGAAGATTACCGTGAAAAAATGCGACCATCAATGACAATGTCGTCTTTTGACAATAACTTCATAGTTGAATTTAAAACTCCTTTATCTTCGAGTTCACCTTTGATGTGATACTTTCCTTTTATGTTTTTATTGGTAAAATGGTTCGTGTATTTTCTAATTACACACGAATTTATTATAGCTTTTTGTCGTAACTAAGCCACCGTTTGTTTGTAAAGTTCTGTCAACAATCGTTCGGGAGTGTGGATACACATGTGTCAATTTGTAATCTCAAAATTAGCGTGCTAGTAACATATCTATAGTTATATAATATCATTGGTGATACCCTATACGACTGTAAGTAGGGTCTTTGGTTATAAAACGGGGTGTATTTTTTAAAGTTTTATTCAAATCGAATTTGGAAAAAGCAAGGATGGAATGGTCGAGGATACATTGGAAATTCCTTAAAAATTAATTAATTCCTACTTGAATACCTTCACACCCAAATAAAATACGGAAATTTATATAGAGTAAATATCTTTGTAAAAATACTTGTGCAGTTGACATTGCCCTTGATCGCTGTTAATGCCCTGGTGAAGTTAAAACGTTTTATAATATTAGGGGATTTTTTTATTTTTTTTTTGTTTAATGGCAAGAAGGCTTGACTATTTGCCAGTGAATTAGGGGTTCTATATGAGGTTTATTAGATTCATTCCATTTTTAAATTGAATTTGGAATTTAACGAGGATGGAGTCGAGGACAAATTGGAAATTTAGTAAGAATTCCTTCAGACCTAAATATGTGTATGTATAATTATATATATTTATTTTTTAATTGTAAATTTCATAAGAATTCCTTAAGACCTAAATGATATACGAAAATTTTTGCAAATATATATTTTTTTGGAAAAATAAAATTACTTGTACAGTTGAAGTTGCACTTGATTGCTGTTAATGACCTGGTGAAGATTGAAGCGTATTATATTACGGGTTCTGTATGAGATTATTTTAGATTCATTCCATTTTTAAATTGAATTTGGAATCAAATTAGGATGGAATTGAGGATAAATTGGAAATTTCAAAAGCATTCCTTCAAACCTGAATATGTAGATAATACATATATTTTAAATGGAAATTTCATAAGAATTCCTTCAGACCTCTTCAGATTGAAAATTTCAAAATAATACGGAAATTTATATAGAGTAAATATTTTTTAAAAATAAAATAAACTTGTGCAGTTGACATTGCACTTGATAGGTGTTAATGACCCGGTGAGGTTTGAGCTTTCAAAAAAGCCAATTTGGAAAAATAAATTATTTGAATTTGAATTTGACTAGTTTTTAAATGTTAACAAAAATCGTTCTAGTGACTCATTAGATTAATGCCGGAAGATATTAGAATTTCCTGAACTTTGCAAACAAGTTGTTTTAACATATCACTACATAGTATAAAACAATGTCGCGTTCTCTGTTCCTATGTCCCTTTGTATGCTTAAATCTTTAAAACTACGCAACAGATTTTGATGCGGTTTTTTTAGAATAGATAGAGTGATTCAATAGGAAGGTTGCATGTATGATAGCATCCATTAAATAGTGGAGAAATACTGTTATTTTTGAGGTTTCTAATGTATTAATTTTCAATGATTTCCGTTTACATTGCAGATTTATCAAAATAATGTACTAATTTTTCATACAACGTTCAGTTTTTCTATACTGTATTTAGTATGAGCATTGCACGTGCGAAGCCGGGCGGGTCGCTAGTTTTACTATAATTGCCACGATAGAATTAAATAGGTACTTAGAATGTATGAGTGAACGCTTACACGACGTTTTTTAAATTCAACTGCGTGACTTGCACATAAATATAACCTTTTGTTTTATATATTACATATAATTATTATTTTATTGTTACACGAATGTAATCAATGGTTTTTATGTAACTATCGATTACGTGAAATTTCCTCCATTACGTAAATTTTAAAGTCAAACTAAATTGTGTATGTGCTCCCCTGACCGATTTCGGCCATGGTGACCAATCTCAACAGAGACTAGCCAGCTGCGCAGGAGATATTATAGTGCACAAGTGTACGTGCGAACACAGGTGCACTCTCTATTCCTTCACTCTCATAACCCGATGGGGGCAGACCGACACGACCGGCGAGAGATCAGGCGCAGGACCGACGGCTTTACGTGCCTTGTCTATACTAATATTATAAAGAGGAAAGATTTTTTTGTTCGTTTGTTTGTATTGAATAGGCTCCGAAACTGCAGGACCGATTTGGAAGAAAACTTCGAACTCGAAATTTTCTTTTGTCTAAACTTTAATCTTCGAAATTTAATCAAGGTAGGATAAAAAATACTCAAGTTATCGTCGGGCAAAGTTTTTCATACATAAAAACATACAATTACCCAGCAATACCTCACTTTCGATCAAATATACTCATGATTATTAATTTTTAAAATTAACAATTACTTAATATTCAGATAATAAACTGTTAACCTGTCCTTTATTACAAATGTGAGGGAATCTAAAGCCTGTTTTTTAACTAACACAAGCTTTAGTGTCTACATTTCTAACCAAACTTCATTAAAACAGTTTTCAATCAAGATTTAATATTATCTTAGGAAATTGAAAGTTTGCTAACAAGTCCTTGAAATTAAGATTATCCAAGGTATAATCAAATGTTTTAGTGCTATATTGGCCTCAAAATAATTTATGCATAATATTTTTGGATTCTATTTACATTTAATGTGCACATTATTAGTACCTAGTACTTAGTATTTTGTTCTGTTGCTAAAATTATGAGGCAACATTTAAAAATTTCAATAGTATTTTCAAATATGAATGAATGAATAAATGCTTTATTTCGTACTGAACCTAACAACATGATGGGGGAAAAGATACAAAAAAGGTGGCCTTATCGCTAAAGAGCGATCTCTTCCAGGCAACCCGTGGTAAAGGAATAAGATAGGTACAACAAAAGTAATGCGGTAGATGTGCAACACTCGTCATTTTGTCACATTTTGGTGGAACTACTCTTTTTTTTCTTTTTTTTTATTTTAACCAACATTTATTTAAATTTTTTTAACTATATGTACCATCATCCAAGCCATCAAGAGGCTTATCGGATGATAATAATTAATCTTACACTACACTATTTAAGTTGTAAAGTTTTAAACAAAAAGATTAGAAATATCATAAATCAATATAAATCGAACCCCTTATAACATTCGGGTATGAACCAGCTTAATATAATGTACAGATATTCGTATTTTTCTGACTCTAGTAACATAAAATACTTTTTTAATTTATTATTAAACTAAGCTTTTCCAATATAAATTTCTTGAATATTTTGTGGCATACAATTTAAGATTTTCGGTAGCGTATATGTGAAGTGCCTTTTGCCATATACATTATTATACGAAGGGAGATAAAATAGTTTGTTACTCGTTTCTTATTATTATTTATTTCCTCCTTTTTCAAGAGGTATACAGTTACTTTAAGAGATAAAAACTGTACTTATATGTATGTGTATTTGAGCGACATAATCAGTTACTGATTAAGCTCTTCAATAAAGATTAAAAAAAAAAGAGGTATACTACCTGAAAGGTAACTGATACACGAGCCTCGGCCAAGTGCATCAGTTCATATGAGGCTTACACAGAATGTGAAGCTTAGAATTTCCGTGTGAGGCGACAAGTATTGAGTATGACTGCTTTCTGAGTGACTGTCTCGTTGGTCTAGTGGTTGCATCTTTGACTACAGATCGAGGGGTCCCGGGTTCGATTCCCGGGTGGGGCCAAAAAAAAAATGTTATTAGGATTTCTCTGACAAAGAAATCATAATAACAGCCCTGAGTTTGGAAGTTGGCGGTGTTGGAACACCCCCTTGCCTTAGAGAGCTCGTAAAGCCGTCGGTCTGCGCCTGATCTCTCTCCGGTCGTGTCAGTCTGCCCCCATCGGGTTATGAGAGTAAAAGGAAAAGAGAGTGCACCTGTGTTCGCGCGTACACTTGTGCACTATAATATTTCCTGCGCAGCTGGCTAGTCTCTGTTGAGATTGGCCACCATGGCCGAAATCGGTCTGGGGAGCTATTGCATTTTTAGTGTAGTAAGATTTAATAAAGGGACTTTGGAACAACTCCAGTTGAAGATAATATAATTGGTATGATTTTGACTGTAATTATTTGCTCATTTGCAAGCTCTACGTCATCTTTTCTTTATATGTCTGGAGAAGATTATTATTATTACCCGTCACCACTCGGGAAGATTTTGCATATAATTTCTTAATAATTTTTTTCCATTGTTCACAGGTCTTTTCATGCTGTTAATGCTGGGATTCTTCGGGATAGGAACCGGTTTGTTCATCGCGTTGGTGCAACCGTATGATATTCTATTTAGATGGGTAAGCATTATTTAATGATAGTATAATCTAGTGTTTGAAACGCGAGTACTTTTCATTTTAAATAAAATAATTTTTAAAGGATTTTAAACGCGGTTTATTATACATTCTTTTACATTATTATTTAATCCGACGTTTCGAGCACTTTACAGCGAGCGTGGTCACGGGAGACTACTAAATAATAATGTAAAATAATGTATAATAAACCGCGTTTAAATCCTTTAAAAAGTATTTAATTTAAAATTATCTAATGATCTCAATTTTCATGATAATATAATACAATGAATACTATTTCTGATTAAGGCTAAAAGATATTTTAGTTTTGAAGTATACTAACAAAATTTTGTTTTGAATATGCAAAAAAATATTAAGGTTAAAAAGACATATATTATTTATTATATTTGTTGAGTCGTAATTTTGTTATTAATTAAGAATATACCTTTTTTAATATTTTACCATTGTTTGTTCAAATAGTAAATATGTATGTATGTAGGTATCTTTTTTTCTTGTTTCACCGAAATTCTACAAATAGCCCATTGACTGTCAAATATTTAACAAATTTTTATTTTGTGACACAGAAAGTCATTTTCCAAGATGGCGGCGAGATTTTCGAAATGTGGAGGAAGCCTGAAGTTGAACTTTACGTCAAAGTGTATCTATTTAACATCACCAATGCAGAAGAATATATGGCGGGTATTGATAAAACTATCAAAGTGAAGGAAGTCGGGCCTTTTGTGTACAGGTAAGAAAAAAAAGTCATCAATCCTACTATTTACTACTAAAGGTACTCACTACCTTTAGTAGTAAATAGTAGAATTGATACAACCGCAGCATCGAAATTGGTATCGATATTCAAATTTGTCGTTTGAAATTGCGCTAAACATGATATGTTTTGACGTTTTATACTGCGTCGAAAGAGGTTAATTTAAAAATGTTTGAAATTTTTGAAATAAATATCACGTAATTTATTTACGGCCGTTTTCAATAAAAGATTATGGATAGATTGTAATCTCAGATTAAATGAAATTTGATTGTCAAAAGTCATAAAGGCCATCCGTCGACAGCGTATTGAAATGAAAGTAAGTGCAAATGGATAGATTTGCCTGACTTTAGTAAGCAAAGAAAGGATAGATAGAATGTTGAAAACTAATTTTAAATTTCTAAAAAAAATATTTTTATAAATATAAGCCTATTATAGACAGCATTGCCTCCATTTTTATATTACGAAAATTCGTAACATATTTTCATTTTCTTTTAAAAGAGCGGAATTGTGTACAAGTACTAAAATATATATTTTATCATATTTAACTGTTTTTATCTCAGATACAAGAGACAATTCAAACAATTTCTTTATCTTTTTAACACCTGCTTCGGAAACAGATTTTACCGGAAAGAACTGGCAATATGTATAATACTGTTTTCAAAATAAGATCATTAAATTTAAAAATATAGTTAGATAAATACTAATATTATAAATGCGAAAGATTTGGAGGTTATGAGGTTACTATTAAAGTAAAATTGATGTATAATACTATTTTAAAAATAAGATCATTGAATGTAAAAATATAGTTTAAAATCCTACGAAAATTATAAAAATGTTTTTGAGGTATGTATGTTCGTTACTATTTAAGTAAAACTTGATACTATCGATGGGTGAAATAATACAGGGTGTTTTTTTTGCACAATCATTTCGTCATTTTTATAACCCCCCCCCCCTTTTCGAACCTCACGTGATTAATGAAAGAAAGAAAGAAACATTTATTTCGACACACACATAATACACAATATACAATCACATACAAACAAAAAATAGAAAGAGACGATAGAAGGCATTAAAAAAGAGAAAGAAACATATAAAAAAACTAAATAAATACGGACGGACTCACGTAATGGACGGTCTCTATTCAATTCAAACATGTCAAAAATTTCCTCTTTATAATGTTAGTGTAGAAAAAAATGCGACTGTAATTGCTTCAATAAAAATATATCTATAAAAGGACTTTATTGAACATTATGGTCATTGTAAACAAATTGTATTAGTGAGCAATAAAGATCAGTAATTAGCGTAAGAGGAAAACCGAGAGGTTATATGTACGGTGCGCAAAACAGTTTTATTTTAATCTAAATAAATAAATCAATATTCTGGGACATTTAACACAACGCCATCTAGTATCAAACTAAGCAAAGCTTGTACTATGGAAACTAGGTAACAGATAAACATACTTTTTTTGTAAATACATACGTACTATAGATAAATTAACACCCAGACCAAAAAATTACAATGTTCATCACATCATAATTTCCTATTTGTAGGTTCGAATTTTTCCTAATACTTTTCGAGTATCTTTGGAGTATCTAAAATTAATTTTTTCTACTACTTTTGGAATATCTTTGATCCTATATTTGTTTTTTGGATTGAGACTGACATAATTTTGTTACCAGTTATATAATTGGAAAAACCATAAACCATTATCGATAGATAGATCGGTAAATATTGTCTTTGAAATGTAAATAAAATCAATTATGGTCAAAAGATGCAACAATTGATTAAGATAATGGCGTATTTAATTAAAAAATAATTATTTTAATTCGAGTGAGCCCATTTTAAAGACTTGTTAGTTGACCGAATGGAATAATTTTAAGTTATTAATAGTTTATTTAATTTATTGTTTTTGTATTAAATTGTGGTTTCGTCTAAGTTACTTTCCATATTAAATTAAAAAAAATTAAGGATTTTAAACGCGGTTTATTATACTTTATTTTACTCTAGCTGCGCCCCAGGGCTTCGCTTCCGTCGGAATTTCCGGATGACATATAGCCTATAGCCTTCCTCGATAACACTAAAAAAAAATTTCGTATAGGACCAGTAGTTCCTTAGATTAGCGCGTTCAAACAAACAAACTCTTCAGCTTTATAATATTAGTATAGATTACTATTTAACCCCACGTTTCGAGTACTTTACAGCGAGCGTGGTCACGGGAGACTGAGATGACAGTTGTCCTCAGGAATGTTTCAAAAATTGTGTGTCTACCTCCATTTATTTCCCCGAAGATGGTATTTGGAAAATTGGCTCGGAAAATGTGGACATTTGTCGAAAAAGATTTGGAACCCTGTCTATGTGACAGTTTGAAAGAAAGAAAGAAAAAGACATTTATTTAGCAGTACAGATGAACACATTACAAAAAGAAATGAAAAAATCAAAATTACAAATAAAAAAATGATATATTATATACGTATAAAAATAAAAAACACACTCACAAACTAATGCTATATTACAGAAAGAAAAAAACAAAAATTGACTAATTTGTGTCTCTCGCCGAATAGGATCTAGTTTAGACCAGAGTTCCCCAAACTTTTATGTGTCGTAGACCCCTTGCCATGTTTTTCCGTGTATACCCTTCTTACCTAATTTAGTGTATGTGTTGAGATCCACTATCGTGGACCTCATTACATGGACCCTTAAATGTTTTTTCGCAACGTAGATCCCTTGCAGGTTGTCATAGACCCCTAGGGGTCGATATAGACCACTTTGGGAATCACTGGCTTAGACTGTATGTATGTATTCTTTAGATTGTAATGATAGTATGGGAAACTAGATAACGTGTTGCAAAAACATGAAATGAAGCATTTTATTTACATAATATCGCTTCGGATTAACCTGGTTCTTACCGACTATGCAAAGAAATACACAACAGCTACTCTGTGATCCCAAATTTCAAAACATTAATCAATAACAACCGTTTTCAATATTCTATCTATCTCTTGTTTTGCTTACTAAAGTCAGACAAATCTATCTATTTGCACTTACTTTGATTTCAATATCCTAACGACGGATACATTTGCTATGACTTTTGTCTATCTATTGTCATATAATTTGACATAACAATCTATCCATAATCATTGATACATTATTGAAAATGGCCGTAAGACAGGCAGGGTTACTTTAAACTATGTTAATTGTTTTAAAATAAGTTTTTTTTTCATTTGACTATCAGTAGACATGTTTTTATTTTTTTTATTTTCAAATCATGATATTGCTATCTATTACTTTTCAATGAAAATCAAATAAAAACATTAAATTAACTACTTCCTCGTTTTTGAAAATCAGTTAAAAAGATTTGAATTTTTTATTTTAAGGTCTCAACCTTTTTTTGTATATTTAGTTATTTATTATTTATTAATACCATCATACATTTTTTAAATTAAAATCATAAAGAAATAAGTAATATTATTATAATAAAAATTAAAAATCAATTTATTTGTCTGTCTGTACATACGGAAGTGCTATAATTACCAATTTAATTGCTGTGCCAAGGTGAATGACAGATTGATTCACTAGTTCCTATATAGGCTGGATAATTTGCATTTTTTTATTTATTTTAAATATTATTTTATTTATAAGAAAAAATGTATTTTTTTCACTTCCGAATGAAATCAGTCACGACACACGAGATTTGGTATATGATTTTATTGAATAAATATACTAAAAATAATAATAAATTTGTTAAAGTTTTCGACCGAATATATTCGGTACGAATATTTCTATTTTCTTAATAATTCGGCCAAATAAATAAATAATTATTCTTGGACATTTAACACAACGCTACCTAGTTCCTAACTAAGCAAAGCTTGTACTATGAAGCCTAGATAACTAATAAACATACTTTTTTTGTAAATACATACTATAGATAAATTCACTCCCAGACAGTAGAAAATTAAAATGTTCATCACATAATAATTTTCTACTCGTGGGGATCGAACCCACACCCTCCGGCGCAATAGACCATTGCCAACCCACTGCGCCAATCGGGTTGTGAAATATCCACTTCGGTAAAGTTTAACGGTCGTTTTCAATATGTATCAAAGATTATGGATAGATTGTAATCTTAGATTAAATGACATTTGATTGTCATAAGTCATAACAAAGGCTATCCGTCAACAGCCTATTGAAATCAAAGAAAGTGCAAATATATAGATTTGCCTGACTTTAGTAAGCAAAACAAGCGATAGATAGAATATTGAAAACGGCCGTAAAACGAATAGTATTCGGTATTCGGTTAATGGAGCTTTCGAATAATGAAAGAATTTTTAAAATCGGTCCAGTTGTCTTGGAACCAATTCATTTAAACTAAGCAAAAAAAGATTTTCACTTTATAATATTAGCGTAGATAATTTTAGATACATTTTTTTTGTTTAAAAAAGTCATTACGGTATTAAAATTTAAAATACACATTTGACCTTAGTATGCAATTTTCATTGAAAAATTGCGTTTGATATTTTTTGGTTTAAGCAAGATAAAATTATGCAATACGCCATTTTTATTATAGACAATGATTAATGTAATATCATAATTTAACATCCTATAAAAACTAATAAATATATAAACAACTTCAAACGCAATTCGTACCATCACTGCGTCATACATACAAACAAAAAAAATATCTACACTAATATTATAAAGAGGAAAGATTTGATTGTTTGTTTGTTTGAGTTGAATAGACTCCGAAAATACTGTAGTTTAAAAATATATCCGTCTATTTCTTTATATCCCAAACTAGCTGCGCCCCAGGACTTCGCTCCCGTAGGAATATCGGGATGATATATAGCCTTCCTCAAAAATTGGACTATCTAACACTAAAAAAAAATTTTTCGAATCGGACCAGTAATTCCTGAGATTAGCGCGTTCAAACAAACAATTCTTTAGCTTTATAATATTATTAGTATAGATTCCTTTTTTTTTCTTTCAATATTTAATTGACTCACAAACATTTATAATATTATAGTAGAAAGTAGGATATGAAGTAAAAAACATGATACTTTTAGCTTTTACAGCCAGATTATAAATTACAATTTCATCAAAATCTGTTCAGCCGTTTTCTAACTCAGAGGTCCCCAAATAGGGGCAATAAAATAACTGTTTAGTTTAAGAATAAATAAATGTAACATATGCAAAAAAGGTGCATGGTGGATTGAAAAAGATTGGAAACTCCTGCGACCTAACTGAATTATAATATAAACAGAATCTATCTATAATTTAAAATATTCTCAAAATTGTTTTAGGGAGTACCTAGATCACAACGTTTAACAATAATGCTAGGGAACCCTTGTGACCTAACTGAACTTCTATAATATGAAAGAATCTACTATCATTTAAAATATTATCAAAATTGTTTTAGGGAGTACCTTGATTACAACGTTTAACAAGAATGCTAGGGAACCCCTGTGACCTAACTGACCTTCTATAATATGAAAGAATCTACTATCATTTAAAATATTATCAAATTTGTTTTAGGGAGTACCTAGAGCACAACGTGACTACATTCAACGAGAACTCTACTCTCTCCGCCATCCCCAAGCACCCTCTCTCCTGGGTGGAGGAACTCTCCGAGGGGAACAAAGAGGATGATGTCTTATATCTCCCTCATATAGCCTTACTGGTAAGTAAATATTATTACCCATTTCATTTTAACCGACTTTCAAAATAAAGGAGGAGGTAAGGTCGTCAATTCGACCGTATTTTTTTTTATATATGTTACCGCATATCTCCGGCGTTTATGGACCGATTTGGAATTTTTTTTGCATCCAAAAGAGTAGTGTTCCATAGAAATTTGGTTCAAGTCTGATCATCCATGTGGAAGGTATTCCAGGGAACTCCTCGAAAATCAACAGAATAAGCTCTGCGGTTAAGGTTTTATGATGTATAATATGCTCATTAAACTGTCACTCTGAGACTGAATTGTGACTAGATGATAATATGATTACCCTTCACAGGTTACTAAAAAAAGAAAAAAAATAACTTTTCGCCAAAAAATAGAACCGACTGCCTCACACTAAAAAGCAGAAAGAAAGAAAAAACTTTTATTTTTGTTAAAACGCTAAAAAAACGGTCAAATTGAGAACCTCCTTTTTTAATTTGTTTAAAAACATAGTAAAACTATAACTTTTATAGTTACTTAAAACTTCCATTAAAGAGATTTGTGTACTAAGCATAAAATATTGTTTTACGATGTTTGTAAAGATTAATACGACAATTTAATTTGGCATTTAGCAATTACAACATCAATATTTGCCGTGTTATAAGCGGTCAAAGGCCTTAGAACGCGCTTCTGGAAAGATCTACGGTTGCATCATGTAAGGGGCCGTCCATTAATTAATAAGG
>LQNK01000289.1:201084-227441 GCA_001586405.1 Phoebis sennae | reverse complement strand
ATCTTCGCTGCCCCCCACCGATTTCAATAATTTTTGTAGGTACCTAAGATTTTTCTTTATCTATATTAGTTGCGTACAAAATTTTATCAAGATCGGATAAACCATGCTCCAGATATCCTCATACAAACATTCACCTATTTGACCCTAACTTCATAACCCCTTCACCGATTTCGCTCATCTTCGAACTCGACATTTTCTTTTATCTATATCATTCGTCTATAAAATATAAGCAAGATCGGAAACATAATACTCAAGTTATCATCGAACTAAGTTCTTCATACTTATATACAAACATCCCCCATCCATTTCGACTCTTATGTATATACATATACATACAATATTATTGTTACAGTAAATAGATTATAACGTTTTAATAATTTTATTATTATCAAAAGGCCTTTTGTACACATGGGACAGATTTCAAAAATAAATATTTACAAAATCAGCAAATTTAAAAAGCTATTATATTTATTATCTTACCCTTTAAAATAACAAGAACTGATATCATTTTTTACCACACTTAAATTTAATTTGGCCTTAAATCGGCAATGAATTTAAGCTCTTTACACACGAAGCGATAAAACGTAGCCTTATCAAAAAAAAAACAATTTTTTCAAGGACAGAACAAATATTGATCAACTTGGGAATTATTTAAGGAACTGGTTTTGCAATTTAATTCTTTAGTGATATTAATTTCGATTTATTATAAGATATTGGACTATACTTTTCAAAGTGAAAGTATTTATTTGCATAGATAGGCTACAAAGTTGGCCATTATACGATTAGAAATAATGTATCTATCACCATTCACCATAGGTCATGAAATGCAAACAATATTTCTTAAAATTAAGTACAATTAAATAAAAAAATATTAATATTAAATATTTAATTATATTTCCATTTTAATTACAATCACAACATTCGGTTCAGTTTTGAAATAAAACGTGTTGAAGGTTAAAGGCCCTTTTTTAAATAAAAATCATCGAAAAGGTCGCGCTTAAGTAACACCTGTGTACAATAAAATATGATTATATTTTAAAATAGTAAAAAACGCTTCGTGTATTAACAACCTAAACTAGCGTCATGCCTTGAGGAACACCCTATATTAATAAAATATGCAGTAGATATCACTGGCAGTGATTATTGAGAAAACAGCGCTCTGTGGGCAAATACGGTGAAATAACATAAACAATGCGGACCCTCTTGTAGGTGAACGATATACAGGGTGTTTAGTTATGGTTGTATGATTTAATTGGTATTGTAAGGTTGTATGAGTGAAATTATAGGTAACGTATTTTACGTAAAGTAATTAGAAAAACTTAAGAAACAAAATTATGTTTACTTTGTTTATTACTATAATTTATCAAAATGAAATATTGACAATGTTCTAGCAAACTAATACAATATAACATTCTGTTTTAATTTCAGGAAAGTGTTTTTAACCATGATTTTTTTTTATTAATAAGGGTCCTAAAAATAATATAGTACCTTAATCTAATTACTATCTAGCCTACAAGACTAATAAGTAATTTTTATCTAACCTAAGTTGCTACAACAAAATTATTCTACAAGATAGTGTCCACTGTCACTTGCGTGGCCTATTAAGGGGAAGTCACATTCATATGCTTCGGGTAAATAGTTCACTGTCACTATTTTAATTTTAAACTGCGCTACATTAACTCAAAATATCTGGTCCTTCAGTCTTCTCACTAGGTTGTGACCATGAATGACATAAAAATAAAGAAACATTTCTATAATAAACACCCCGTATAAGCTAAACACCTCCCCTATCAATGCGCATTATTATGACAAAACGAAGCAAAATAAATACGTGTCGGATGCAGGATTGTTTTTAATGCAAACACAATCAACACTAATAAATACACCCGGCTCCCCTTCAAGTGGATAAAAAACTAATTGATCCATTAGCAAATTATTAATTAAAATAAATAAGTTCTATATAGCTGTTCTAATCTATACTATTATAAAGCTGAAGAGTCTGTTTGTTTGAACGCTAATCTCAGGAAATACTAGTCCGATTCGGAAAATGTTTTTAGTGTTAGATAGCCCATTTATCGAGGAAGGCTATAGGCTACATATCATCCCGATATTCTTACGGGAGCGAAGCCGCGCAGCTAGTGATAGATATGTCGTGAAACCCTAGCGTGTATTTAAATCCTTATCCTTACTCAATATTATAAATGCAAACACTGTATGTCTGTCTCTTTTTCACTTCTAAACCACTGACCCGATTTGGATGAAATTTTGCATAGAGGTTGTTTGAAACCCAATATATTACAAAAAATATTTTTAATCCTGGAAATTCCACGGGTACGGGAAATATACAGTTTCGATCCTATTCGTATATCACTCCCCTTAAACTCACAAAGCAAAAACACTAATTATGCAACTCGGTTTTACACGTGCTAGTTCACAGTTAGTAAATACAAAAGTGTCAGTAATTACAAGACTGTGGCCAATCATTTGTGTAATGTTGGTACAGACAACTATTGGTTATAGAGAATACGTTATGAGGTGTAATTGTATGAATAATGTGGAAGAGAATTTGCATAGACAAAGACAAATAGCCTTTATTTTTTCAAAACTAGCTATGCCCCGCGGTTTCGACCGCGTATACCTATATGTTTTCCCCGTTCCCGTGAGATTTGATCAAAATCCTTTATTGGTGGATGTCTACGCGGTTTGGGCAGTGCGTTGATAGATGTCTGTCACTATGTCAGAAGATTCACTGACATAGTGATCTATCAACGCACGTCGATCACCTTTGATTTCGTTTTATTTAAATATAGAATATAGATTCCTTTCACGCAAAATTGTTACCATTTTAATTAATTCTTGAACTTGGTCACGTCTATGATGCTAAATCTTTTTAACGTTGCATTTTAAAGTGAAATACAAAGAAGAAATTACAATTTAATAATACCACAACCATAGTGACGCAAATTGAAACAAAATCGCTTCCCACTTGACCCCAAGTTAATTTAAAGAACAAAACCTCCCGCCTCCTTGCTGTCACGCTGACATTTGACACGTCAGCTGTCATGTGTCAAACGACACGTGTTGACACGTGTGGCGTAATCGCTGACCGACGTGTTCCGTCAAATGTGGCTGACGGTGATTTGTGGTTGACGAATGCAATTTTAGAGTTCGATAAATATCTAAAATATTGAGGAAAATAAAGAACTTTGATAGAAGAAAAAGGAAACAAACAGAGCAGTCTTGAAAGCTAGCGCAAAATATAACATTATAAATATCTTAAAGATTTAGATTTGTTTCTAGTGGGAGAAGAGGTTCATAAAACATAATTTTAGCATTCTATGAAATACCAACTTCAAGGTCTTATATTGCACTTATTATCTTATAGCGCCCCGCGGTTTCACTCGCTAAATTTCTCGCGTGACAAATCCGGGATTAAAAGTAGCCTAAGTAGGTATATATTATTCTAAACCCTTACTTATATGTATAGCAAGTTTATCATAATCAGTTAAGTAGTTTTTCGTGAAAGTGTAACATACATACATACATCTTCACGAACTTTAGCATTTATAATATTGATAGGATATTAGTGATTTAGACTGACATCAAAATGAAAATGTAACTTAAAATAGCTTTAGAGCTTTTTAAACTCAAAATCGTCCGTAAAAATGTGTTTTACATCCCCTCATTCATATTAAATAATAGCGACGCAACTTTTATTCACATCACCATACATCGAAGACACTAGATAAAAATAAACGTCAAAATTTTCATTAAAAAATCCGAGTTTCCAACAAAAGAAAAATGTCAATAATCAAACAATAAGTAATCAATATGACGGAGGGTATAATTCTGGGGTTTAAACTCCCGAGGGGTGGTTAACAAAAGGTGTTTTTCATATACATCCCTCCGTTGACAGTAAAATATGTGTTTTCAAGAAACTCGGACTAGAGTCGGGGAAATTTGAAGTTTTCCGACGTTTAATAATTTATTAGTTGTTTCGTAGTTTTGACTGTGATTTAGTGCACATAAATAAACATTATTTTGCGAGATCTTATTCGAAAGTAATGGACTGATGAGTAGTTTTTTAGTTTGGTTTGTCAAAAGGTATAGAACTAGACGAAATATTAAAGATTTTCTATGCCTTATTTGACCTAGTTATGATCAACTAATTTATACTTTTATACTAATATTATAAGGAACGATGTTTTTTTTCTTAGTTTAAATAAATACCCTTCGAAACCTGGACCGATTTGATTTTATTTCACCATTGGAACCCTACATTATATAACGTCATGCTACGAGAGAGAAGTCGCGCGGAACAACCAGTCATAGATATATTATTGGTCTCAAATTGTGATTGTGTTAAGCTAAGCTTGAAGCTAGGAAAGGAAGGGATATTAAGCTATAAGAGGGTTAATGTAAGCCTATGATATTATCATCTACCCTCATTTTGAATTAATGGTGACTGAAAATCTTCATAAAAACAACTACAGAATAATTTCCAAACCTTTTACTGTATCAAAAATATTACCATATATTTGCAAACAAATAAAACGTCTCACGAGAAAAATTAATACATCGAATAGATATTACCCACAATTTCCATTATATGTCGTACAAAGCTCACAAAATCCAGGCATTGTGTACGTACATGTATAAAACATCCATTCTTGTTACATATTATTCCCATTTGATATACGACGTACGCCGCCAACTGATGTGTAAATACTGGAATGGATTTATGAAACAATTTGCAATTTTCAAAGTAAAACTAGGTTTGTACGTTACATACGAAAGTTTGAGTTTTTGATGAATAGTTAGAAGAAACAATTTCTTCAAATCTTATCAACAAGAAGAGTAAGAACAGGGCTTTTAAAGGTTGACGTAGACAGAAAATCAGTTATATAAGCTCAAATAATTAATATGTAAGCTTGGGAAAAACACTGAAAAATATTATGTCTTCTCCCTGGGCTTTTTAAGGTTGAAATAGACAGAAAAACAGTTATATAAGCTCAAATAAATAACATATAAGCTCGGGAAAAGCACTGAATAAATTATGTTTTCCACTAGTATAAAATAGGTTTTTAACTACATGTTTAACGTAAATATTTTACTAAAGGCAACGTATGCAACAATATTACTTTTCTGATTATCCCCGCCTTAAACGAAGTGTTCCCCCCTTAAATTAGTAAATTTTGACCTAAGGATTGTATGTAGACTAAAATCAAGATATAAGATGGAGAGGACTTACAGAGCTATAGTTTATCTTGGTTGACAACTGAAAGTGTAGATCTCTTTGCAAAGTGGCCAACAATCAATTGTCAAACTACCGTTTTCGTATTGGCTATAACTAGTATCCACCGAAAATGACGTCATGAGCACAGAATGAATTTGATCGACAACGTAACTCATTTTGCCAGATGTTTTTGTATCGGTAATTTGAAATTGATTTCTCATCAACATACGATGTTTTCATATTTACTGCATAATATCCATAAAAAATAATGCTGTTCAAAGAAATGCAAATTAAATTTAAGCGTGCAAGCAGAGATAGTTGTTATCGATAATCGAAGATACGCAATCGCCCTGAGTAATTGAATGAAAAATTCTTTATTGCACTTACGGCCGATTTCAATAATGTACCAGAGATTATGGATAGATTGTAATCTCACATTAAATGACATTTGATTGTCAAAAGTAGTTTGATTGACAAAGGATATCCGTTGACAGCGTATTGAAATCAAAGTAAGCGCAAATAGATAGATTTGTCTAACTTTAAGCAAAACAAGGGATAGATAGAATATTGAAAACGACAGTTAATAAAGATACACGAAGATATATAAAAAAATAAATAAATAAAAATAACTTTATTTCTTTAAGTTACAAAAGGAATACATAAATTTTAGATAATAACAGAAAGATTAGTAACTTAAATTATATGCATTATAGTAGCGATTTGTCAATGGGCCCGCACTAGGCATAGCCTGTCTTGCGGAGCCCCTGAATATTGCCCTGCTGTTTCTATAGTCAGCTCCATTTTCACATCTAGCAATTCTAATCTTTGTAAAGTACTACAGAAATAGCGTGACAGTTTGAAAACGTATCTGTAATGGATGTATTGTGCAGCTTTGTACTAACTACTGTTTGTGGGACAATACGCAGATTCAGACGACGTTGTGATAAGCTTGTTCATGTAAAGTTGTCTAGTGGTGCAGTGGTTGTATCCTTGGAAATCGACAAGTTCCCGGGTTCCAAAATAAATGAGATTTTTGTAAAAAATAGATATTGTGGTACCCTATGATTTCAACTTGAATATTGTTTATCTATACAAATAATGTACAGAACAGATTATGTTACACATATGTTATGTACATGTTAATCTCAGTAACAATTGATTTAATTTGAACGAATGTTTTTGTGTTAGACCGATTAATTGAGGAAGGTAACTAATACGCTTTTGATGTAAAATTGTCTTGGTCTAGTAGTTGCATCTGTAACTACACATCTAGGGGGTCTTGGGTTCGATTCCAGAGTTATAATATCAACTGACTCATCTCTAATAAGATGGGCGACCATGATCGTGATCGACGACTAAATAATCTTATCTTATAAGAAAATAAGTATAAAATGTAATTTAGCGCTACTACGATTATTTTAACGTATATTCTACAATTGCCTTCGTGAACTACAACAATTAACCAAAATATTTCCAAAAGATATACCCCACCGGCAAAACTATAAAGCCATTTAACATCCGTACTCAATAAAAATATCAATTCCAACTCAAAATTGCTTACATGAATAAATTAACGCCGAAAGTGGTGTAATTATTATGTTAATAGATTTAATTTCGTTTTATTGCGGGTACAATGGTAAATTCTGATTCATTAACAGATTACAGGATTATCGCAGTAAATGTATTGGGAAATTAAGTTGAAGATAATTATCTTGGAGTGTTTTAATATGCGATATTGTACAGTTGTAAATAGATAATGATAGGAAAGTGGACCAAAACGTTTGAAGTTTTGTAACTAAAAGATATAAAAACTTTTAGCCAGATAATAGAACCGACTGCCTCACAATAAATAATAGAAAAAAATATATTTTTGTAATATTTTCAAAGTCGGTGCAAAATCCTGTTAAATTGAAAATACGGAAGGGGTTTTCAACAAAAAATCTGCATTTTCACTGAGGGACATAGGCTTCATTTTAAAAGCTAGGCCCATTTTTTGGGCAGGTGTTTGGGCAAGCCGAAAACTTGTCTGATGCCTGTACTATTCTACCTGACATGGAACTGCAACCCTGGCTGGTGAGTAGCACCAAAATACGCTTATATATATTTTTTAAAACTGTACTACTACTAGCTTCTATTGGCGACTTCTATTACCTACGTAAAATGGGCCTATAGACCAATCTACACTAATATTATAAAGAGAAAAACTCTGTTTGGTTGTAAAGAACAGTCTCAAAAACTACTGAACCGAATTTTAAAATTCACCATTCGAAAGCTATATTACCCACGAGTACATAACATAGGCTTTATTTCGGATCGGCTAGTAAAAGTTATCCTAATCCAGCTATAATTCATTAAAATCCGCTCAGACGACTATACGGCATGACATATGGCCTGTATTTCCATCCCATTTCTCTCTCGTCCTGGTCTACTCCTCTCCCAACTTCCCATTATTAATCCTCTCCTTATCCCTTCCCCTTTCTTCAAGCCGGCAAACCATCTCCGACACTGTTGTTGCAGATGTTGATGGGCTGCGGTCAGTCACTTAACATCAGGTGAACCGCATGCCCTGCTTGCCTGCTATAACATGAAAAAATCACAAACAATCAAACATCCAAATTACATTCACCAAAAAACCGTAAGCTTGCAAATTTAAAACAATACAAGAAAACACTCCCATCATTACTTCATTCTTCAAAATGGCGTACAATACGCTCCTATTAATTAAATTTTAAATTCCCACTCTTATCTCTTATAAAATGTTATTTGTTTTCAGTTCACATTGTTCTCTGCTGACTGCTTCTGAATAGTTCTATTGTCTGTTTGGGCTTTTCATTATACAATATAATGGCACGTCGTGAAAGGCATTTTCATGAAAGAGGTGGGTTGGTCTGTAGACGGTCTCGTTGGTTCAATGGTTAGGATAAATGGAGATATACTGGGTTCGATTCTTGGGGTATCCTTATACTTACTCCTGTCTGTTTGTCGGTATGTCTGACCCTTCTTTATCACTGAACCGATTAAGACGAACTTTTGTATAGAGATTTTACTAGAGACATACGCGGTTGGAACGGCGTGTAACAACTATAAAATAAAATGAATGTAATAAAAAGTTATATAGACTACATCATTCCCCGGTCAATGATCCAACACAAAAAGATTTTCAATCGGCCCAATAGTTCCTAAGATGCACCCATTCAAACTAAC
Source organism: Phoebis sennae (assembly GCA_001586405.1). Classification (NCBI taxonomy): domain Eukaryota; kingdom Metazoa; phylum Arthropoda; class Insecta; order Lepidoptera; family Pieridae; genus Phoebis; species Phoebis sennae. The sequence goes on along the minus strand of LQNK01000289.1, from coordinate 219,001 downwards.
AAAGTCTTCAACTTAATACCTAGTATTAGTTTAGAGTTTAAACTAAAACCCCTAGAGTAACATAGGCTATATATAAAATTAGCTGCGCCCCAGGGCTTCGCTCCCGTGGCAATATTGGAATGATATATAGCCTATAGCCTTCCCCGATAACTGGGCTATCTAAGACTAGTAAAAATTTTCCTGAGATAAGCGCGTTCAAACAAACAAACTCTTCAGCTTTATATGAGTATAGATGACTACAGGAGCGAAGCCGCGCGGATCAGCTAGTAAATAAAGTGTACACGAAAGTGACATCAAACTATCAATCAAAAAAGTTTACCATCTCAGCCAATCAGGTGTCGAGCAATGAAACAATACCGCCTTTGATGTGGGCGGGGCGTCCTTTGTGCGTTACAATGGGAAGATTGGACCGGCATTGTACGCTTTGTGAGAGCGACGTAATTGAGTGATTTCATTGGTTGAGGTTTTTTTCGTGCCTACTGCTAGTAGCCCACGTTTTAAGACGGTTGAAATTAGATATTTTGTTAGATTGTACATTTTACGTATATTTATTATTTACTAGCTGCGCCCCAGGGCTTCGCTCTCGTGGGAATATCTATGCCTATAGCCTTCCCCGATAAATGGGCTATCTTACACTAAAATTTTTTTTTTAATCGTACCAGTAGTTCCTGAGAGTAGCGCGTTCAAACAAACAAATTCTTCAGCTTTATAATATTAGTATAGATTATTTTAAGCTATTTGTGTCCCACTGCTGGGCAAAGCATCTCTTTTTCTCCTCCACTCGGTTCTTTTTTGGCAAGCAAAAGACATATATTTCTTTACGTGTATAGGTTATGTTTTTTTCTTGGACTTTAAAATTAATTTCAATGTACATCTTAATTCATCATATTATTGAGTAACTGCTCCGCACGGCGTCGCATAATGTTATATAGCCTGACTCGATTAATTAATCTAACACTACATGATTTTTTCCATTAATTCTCTTCATTTTCACCATTATAAATAAATAAATAAATATTCCTGGACATTTAACAAAACGCCATCTAGTCCCAAACTAAGCAAAGCTTGTACTATGTATACTAGATAACTGATAGACATACTTAAACATACTTTTTTTGAAAATACATACATATTATAGATAAATGAACACCCAGAAAGTAGAAAATTATAATGTTCATCACATCATAATTTTCTGCTCGTGAGGATCGAACCCACACCCTCCGGCGCAATAGACCAATGCTGAACCACTGCGCCAATTATAAATCTGCATATTCGCTGATCATTCGAGTTTCTTGTCGGTTCTTCTCTAAACTGCCTTTCTAACTGGTGGTAAATTAAAAAATGACGTTTCAAAAAAGATTTTATAAAGAACTTGATTTTATAAAGAACTAGCTGCGCACCAGGGCTTCGCTCCCGTGGGAATATCGGGATGATATATAGCCTATAGCCTTCCTCGATAAATGGGCTATCTAACACTAAACGAATTTTTCAAATCGGACCAGTAGTTTCTGAGATTAGCGCGTTCAAACAAACAAACAAACAAACTCTTCAGCTTTATAATATTAGTATAGATTTGAATTTGGAACACTAAAACGCAGCGATTTTATATAATCCCTAACTTTATAAAGAGGAAAACTTTGTTTGTTTGTAATGAATAGCCTCAAAAACTATAGGACCGATTTTAAAAATGCTTTCACCATTCGAAAGCTACTTTATCAACGAGTAACATAGGCTATATAACATTATGCTACGGGAGCGAAGCCGCGCACAACAGCTAGTCTACACTAATATTAAACCAAGAAAAACTTCTTTTGTTTGTTTTTTTGTATGTTTCTTTGAACAACCATTTATTACAAAATAAATAGGCTCAAAAACTACCTACTGGCCCGATTTTCAAAATTCTTTCACCATTCGAAAGCTACATTATTCAGGAGTAACATAGGTTATATTTTATGGGCTACATATTTTATGCTATAGGTTAGCATATATTTTATGCAAAGGTTATATTTTATGGGCTATATATTTTATGTTATTTAGCTACGAGAGCGAAGTCACGCGGAGCTAGTAGTGAATAAACACGACAACAGCGGGAGACGAGACAATCGTATCGATCGCCGTGTGTCGGCGATATTGTCCGCTCCTTACAGTTTTAACTTTCAATTATTGTGCGAAACTTACTCATCTTAACATCTTACGGCCGTTTTCAATATTCTATCTATCCCTTGTTTTGCTTACTATTATTTATTCACTCACTCACTAAGTCAGACAAATCTATCTATTTGCACCTACTTTGATTTCAATATCCTAACTACGGATACATTTGCTATGTCTTTTGTCTATCTATTGTCATATAATCTGACATAACAATCTATACATAATCATTGATACATTATTCAAAATGGCCGTTAAACGTCTTTATGACAAAGCTTTTTAATTCGAGAAGATTTTCTAAATTATTGATCTTCGATTGGTTGATTTGACTTATATTTTATTGAAATGAAATTAAATCGAAAACTGGAAAATAATTTCTTGTGTCAATCCCATGACCATATTTGCTTTCTTTCTATTTTAGTATTTAAACTAGCGTCCCACTAGAATAAATTTGCAAAGACAAATAGTTCAGATCTTCCATGATCCTAGATTTAATAGTTTTTCTTTTATGTAGGCATTATACTATACCTCTGTACCCATTTTCAGCGATCTAGGTCAATGTGCAGTACCAGTTCTAATTTGATGATCATAATATGCCGGTGACTGTCGAAAAATATTCGTCTAGTATGACACAACACGTCACGAGAGCTTCCTAATTTTAAAATTTCACTCACACAGATGCACGTGTACGTACGTGTAGTTAGCGTGACTCGAGTCTTCGGAACACTCCATCTGCCTTTTATTCGCTAATCTGGGTACGGCAGTTTGATTTCTGCTGGACTTTTAATGTATATTCTATATTGTATTTTACTTAATGTAATACAAAATCCTAACTAATAGGTATTATAGACGCGAAAGTAAGTTGTTCTGCTTGTTACCTGTTTACGCTTTATTTGCTTGAATTTTTTTCTACATATATTTGGAAGTACAGAGAAGAATATTGTATAACTTTTATCTCGGTATTATCGTGTAACTATAAGCATATATTTCGTATAAAATTCTCTACTTTTAATAGTTACTAGCTGATCTGTGCGGCTTCGCTCCCGTAGCATAATGTTACATAGATATATAGCCTAGGTTACTCGTGGATAATGTAGCTTTCAAATGGTGAAAGAAGTTAAAATAGGTCCAGTAGTTTTTGAGCCTATACATTACAACCAAACAATCAAACAAATAAATAAACAAAGGTTTCCTCTTTATAATATTAGTGTAGATATGTGAAAGGAAACGGATGAAATCCTTTGTTCCACCCGAAAAGTATGAGTCAATTTTGAAGTGATTTTAGAAGTTTTAAATTTAACCCTATCTTGCCTTGAACGGGGCCAATTAAATAGAAATATCACCAATTCCACAACATTGGAGTTTTATTGTATTGCCCCGTCACGAGCAGGGTTCCGCAAGTAATTAAGGCTCCAGACTTCGCTTGCTTTTTAATTGCTGTTCTAGTTTCGAGTGCGATCTAAATTGATTGTGAATATCGGTATAAATACGCTTTATGTTAATTTAATTATTTAGGATGTTAGAGCTATTAGGTCTCTATTTAAAGTTAGTAAAATGTTATATTACTTTTGGGTTTAGAGTTAATATTTTCTTTTAAGTTATTCCGAGAATTTTAAAGGGATCAGGGATTTTTTGGAGGTCCTTTTTTCTTCTGTACGTCTTATAGTATTTCTTATGTTTATTTTAACGCGAGTACTTTCCATTAACAAAAAATACTTTTTAAAGTCACCCTTGATCACGCTTGCTGTAAAGTGTTCGAAACGCCGGATGAATAATACCTAATCTGTATATAAAATCTGTCTCCTCTTCACACCTAAAATACTGAACCGATTTGGATGAAATTTTGTATAAATATAGTTTGAAACCCTAGAAAGGACATAGGATACTTTTAATCCCCATGAATTTTCTGCAGAAATGGAAACCACGGGGCATGGTTAGTAACATATATTAAACTAAAGCTAATTTAATATTAAGAAATCATTTAAAAACAAAAATCATATATTCTTAAAAAATTGCCACCGCATTCAATACATATCTCTCTACATAATTAACGAACCCAAAACGACACTACAACATCAATCTTAACGATTGCCATAAAAAATGGCCGCCATAAACCCATTCACTAAACGTCTGATCACACCTGCTCACCACCTTACATCAATGGGGAGGAAGTTGTAAAAAGATCTTATAACACCCCCATTTTTTTCGTCTTTGACAAAGTTTCGAGCGGCTAGTAGAACATTAATTTTTTTTCTACAATTAGGAATTCGTAATATTAACCGATTATATCATGCCTGTTTTCAAATAGTTTGGGAACCATTGATTCATATTATTTTGAATTCAAAATATATTTGTTAAGATAACAGCATCATTGGTGACTAGTCTGGTGGTTTTACCAGCGTAACTTCTGATCCCGTAGTAACTTCAGGATTAAAAGTAGCCTATATATTATTCTGAACACTTACCTATATGTATACCAAGTTTCATCATTATCGGTTCAGTAGTTTTTGCGTGATAGAGTAACAAACATACATACAAACATCTTCACAAACTTTTGCATTTATAATATTGGTAGAATTGTGGTTTTTTCAATAGAATAATTTTCAAACTAATAATTATCTTATAAATAACAATAAAGGTTTTGAAGTCTTGATTTTGTAATGTTTGTTAGTCTTACATGATGATCAAATTTTGGCAATTAATTCTTTACATAGAAAGTTTACAATGTAGATCATCCAGGAAAGGTACTCCTTACTCTGACAGATTTAAATTTAATTAGTGTGTTAATTAGTTATCACCTAGGTATTCTTTAATTCTAAAACGACGAAGACGACGACTGCCTGTTCTACTCCAACTAATGTTTTTTGTAGTATCCCAAATATACAATACCTATATATTTTTTATCTCCAGCTATTTATTCATAAAAACTTCAACCAATCGAACCCTTAAATACTTCCCATTCAATGTTTAGGACAAGAATGTTAATAAATTAAGTCTTGTAAAAAATTTAACACTTTGGTTTTTTAACCGATTTACTGCGGTAGCTATTTTAGGGAAAAAAAATGTGTAATGACTTCCATAATATACAGACAAAAGAAATATATATAGACACTTATGTGTCTCTTTTTATAATTATAAATTTAATCACGTTTGTCACCGTAAGGCATTTAATTCCTAAATTGATATTTTACACAAATTGGCTATAGAAATTATAAATGGATCTTCACTCCAATAGTAAACTTATTCTACCTAATAATACTCTAATAACAAACCATATTTACTCAATATATCCGAAAACGGGTCACTTGAAAATGGCAAAATTGCTAAGTGCCAGTCTAAGGGGCAAACATTTGTGAGTGTTTCGTACAAATTGGCTCTTCAGTCGACAACCAAACCGCGGACTTGTCGCCTAATGATTTTGCCTTGAAGTGTAATTTTGGAACGGCCTTTTGTGAAACGCCATTTTGAAATAAGTACCTGAAATGAAAATAACGTTATCGCATACAAAAAGAATGGAAATAAAGACACAGAAATAAAAAAAAATAGTGAGTAGGTATGTTAAAGTTATTGAGTAATCATTTGTATTGGTAATTATTTTAAAATAATAATAATTTAAAATTGTCTGTATCTACTTATTGATTTACATATAATAAAATATAATTAAATTAATAATTACATATCATAATATTTCATTTCAACAAAATTGTTAGGAGTGCAATTAAAAAGTTTGTAAATAATCATTTATTTAATCGATGCAATAATGTAATTACAACAATAACAATATTTTAATTTTTTATAATGTAAATTAATTTCAATAATAATATTTGTATTACTGCTAACGCCATCTAGAAATGTAATTCGCACTAAATTTTTAGGACTCAAAATCATTATTTGCAAATATTCACTAACATTTTTACAAAAAGTGCCTATTAAATAGTAGTTAATAAAAACTACAATACATTAATAGTAAATTAAAACGTCTAAATAGCTTCTTCAAATTGAAAGAGTGTTTAAAGCGACATCTATTCAGAGTAATAGGAATTATTAAACCATATCCCTCCTTTCTACGTTCAAGCCAAACTTAGTTTACAGTGATGCTCATAGATGGCTCTAATACTATATATTATATTTGTTCCATTATTTCAGTCATTATAAAGAAATAAAAAGGAAAACTATTTTTTTTAATCCAAATATATTCATTAATATAAAAATCTTTTTCATACAACAATATTTATATCATAAAAACCTATATAGTTTATGACTCTGGCACTTTTAATACATTTTCTATTAAATATAAACACCTATAACAATATTATGTTTTCAATATTCTTACAGGAATTTCTTAATAATAAATATTATTTATATTATGAAAACAAAGTTAAAATCATATTGTTAAAAATGTTAATGTAATTTCTCGATACGATTTTATTAATTTGACTATAGTGACATCTATCGGCTAGTTGTAGTAGTTTTAGCTTTAACTTAAAGTTTCCGTCAAGTGTGTCAAAATTTCTTGAATTTTTTATAGATGTCACTTCTTAACAAATTCATATTGAATTCGGGAATGTTTTAAAAAAGCAAATATTAATTTTAATCGAAATAGAAGGGAACTAATCGCCATTTAATAAATAAAAATCCTATACATTTAATAATTTTTTTTCAACCCAATCATTAATCCATAAGATTTAAAATTTATTATTGATCTAAACATTAATTTTAAGGAGGCAAACTATTTAAATTGTAGACAGCAAACATATTTAATAGATACCGAAAAATAAGTTTAATAATAATCTATAATTATATTGATTTCAAATATTTATTTGTGTTTTTAATAATTGACTCAGAAACAATTTATAAATTTTTTGTACATTCAACAGGACTAAATATTTACAGAGTAGTTTAGGATTCTGCTAAAGCGTTATTCTGCCATGACCAGAATAAAACACACATAAGTTTACAAATTAAAAAAACAGTTATTAATAATTTAGTTTTTTAGCAGTTTACAAAAATCAATATTTTTATTATAAAATCGATGAAAATAAAATATATTGATTATTTTCGCTATTGCACAATAAGGACCGTGTGGCCTAATGGATAAGGCGTCGGACTTCGGATCCGAAGATTGCAGGTTCGAGTCCTGTCACGGTCGATGAAACATCTTTTTTATTTTTTTTCTGTAAATCTGATTTAACATTTTTATTAGTTTCAGTAGTTTAATGAGTAGAGAATAATATTTATGTACAAATAAACGGTATAAACTTTTTCGAAGAAATAATATCTTACAGTTAACAGTTTGCAAGTTGATGTGCAAGTTAAATTAGCAAGTATTAATAAATTAGCTAAATTGGAGAGTACTTTTCTTTATATGGTACCTTTTTCCGAATTTCTAGGTAGGGGCATGCAAAAATCCTATATATCAATGAATTTTACTCACATACAAAAAAAAAACATTCCCAAAACAAAAACAAACTTTTTCAGTACAATAATCTAACAAAATCAGTCGAAACGCTATAATTTTATCCGGAATTTATGAAGCATTTTTCGATCAGCCGTAACATGCTCGAGCGGGTCTCCGGATGCCTTTTGACCGGGCCGGAACACGCTTGACCGGGTTCCTTGGATTATGGTAAAGTTACTAAGAATATCTTTGCACGTGTCTTATTATGGTGGCTATAAAGGAATATGTCATTTCTATATATTTAATTTTTTCGAGAATTAAAGATAATAGCGTTACGCTTTTTAAGGCAAGACTGCAAATGGTAGAATTTTTCAATCAAAGGGTGCATGCATAATTTTCTTAAAGATATCTAACTCAATCTTTAGGTCTTTGTTTGTCTATTCTTCCATACCAATAGTATAAAGTGGAGAGATTTGTTTTGTTTGTTTGTATTGAATCCTCTCGGAAAGGACCGATTCGGATGAAATTTTGTACAGAGATTGGATGAAAATTGACAGATAAACTCTAAGAATAGGATAGTTTTGATCCTGAAAATCTTACTTGAAACCACGGAGCTCAGATAGTAATGAATAAACTCAGAAAATACTGGAACGAATATAGTTGTACTTTTTTCCTTAAATTTATCGATGGGTAATCTCAAGGCGAATTTACCCTAGAGTAACTTCCATATTTTTTTAAAGATTTATAAACATTCAGTTTAATAAAACATAAAAAAATAACAAAAATGAGTATTCCTAACAGGATATTTTTTTAATTATTGAGATACTAAGCAATTGAACAAATTTAACGAGTCATAGATTTATATTACAAAAAATCTTTTACTGAATACTTTAAAAACAATATTTATAAACCCAAAACAGGACAAGGTCAACCCTAAATGAAATGAAAACTGTACCTGGTAAAATTTAACAATAAAACACGAATGGTTTATGACTTGATAAGACCGAAGTTTCGTTGTTTATTTTATACGTTGAAGAAAAAATAATTAAGATTTTCGTGAAAGAATATAACGAGGTTTGAAACAGACGAAGTTATAAATTGTAATCGCGAGCCTGTTTTATATAATCCGCTAAAATGCCAACAGAGTAAAGTAGAAATTAAAAAGATTTATTAGAGATTTTGATATGAATTCAAATTCAAATATATATATTTTATTTCATGAATTAGTGATTGTTATAATATGATTAGGATTGACAACTAGCTGTGTCACGCGGTTTCACCCTCGTGAAAAAATCCAAAATTTCATTTAAATCGGTTTAGTGGTTTAGACATCTCTTCTTGAAGACAGACATACAAATAAACAGAGTAACTTTCGTATTTAGGATATTAGTAAGGATTAAAAAACATTACTACATTTTGTTTTGATTTGCAAGGGTAATTTTAAAAAAGTGTATAGCCCATGTAACTTCCACAATTCCAACAACAAATTTTCGCCAGGCCGTGTTAAAAACATACAAACATTCTTTGTAGGTATTTGACACCTTCTGCCGATGTCGGTTAATAAATATATTATCAACGGGTATAAAAATCCCAATAAAAGCAGATTTTTTAAAAAAAATTACGTATTTCAAATTATAGGAAGACTGCCTTTCTCTTCATAATAGTAACACGTCAGACTATAGTAAGAGTCAAAAGACTCTACCAGAACAAATTAAAAAAAAAACATTTTTTAAAAGAAAATAGGAAATATTCAACATAACAAAAAGCCAGAGCAAATTAAAACTTACATCTATCCACATAAGTGTTAAAAAGGAAACCGAGTTTCGTTAAAAAATAAAAATTCATACATATTTAAAACAGCGGTGCAATAAAACAATTTGATCTTTGAGGTCGGAGCGTGAACAGGCAGGATTGGGCCTGAGGGACCGATTTCAGATGAAACAGAACCATAGCTTTCGTATAAGCTAGGTAAGAGTTATTTATGAGATATATGGATACCTACCCTACTCGGTGTATTTAAAATCGTTTTAAGTTTTTAGACCTACAGTGCAATTCTTTAACCATTCGAAAGCTACATTATCCACGAGTAACATAGGCTATATATAAAAAAATATGCTACGGGAGCAGAGCGCGGATCAGCTAGTATATAGATATAACAATGAATAAATAACCTATTATTTAACAAATCTATAATATTTTTTACTAGAGGGAATGCATCTATAACAATACAATGTATAATTTATCAATTATCGCGTCGAATAGCAACTGTAATTAATATGTGAAGTGTTTAGTTATACTATGTATTAGTACTAATTGTTATATAAGATAATGGGAGCTAAACCACAAATTATACCGAAGTCAAGTTCCATACAAGCCGCTTGAGCAACGCCCACATTGATATGTTTCACTGATACTATATCTTGGGTTACTTCGAACCACTTGGAGCGCGAATGTAATCCGATTCAGACACGCATTTGTGTCTGTATGCGTGGAATGTGCGTAGGTATGAAACGTAAAGACCGATTTTTGTACATATCTATTTTCTGATTACGCTTGCTTTAGCGCTAACTTTGCTATTCCATTTCTTCTTACTTATCAATCCTGAATGGTTGCCTGGAAGAGATGGCTATGTAGCTATAAAGCCGACATTTCTGCATGTCCATTCTTTTTTGTGCTCTTTATCTAAGATCTTTGTTCATTTCACTTCATTTCCTTTTCCTCTTTAGTCCCCTATTTTCGCGAAATTGTAATCAGTTTGTTGGCAATGAGCTATCTAACCTAATTATTTAATGGCCTTCTTCTTTTTCTTTTGTTCCTGGCCCTCATGTCAGTATTTAATGTTTATTATTTCGCTGTTGCAAATGAGCGGCAAACACTTCAATCAAGTGACTCTTTTACTCCATTTATACCATCGATATTCAAAAATTCCTATCATACATTTACACTAAATCTCATTATCCTCTCCAAACAACAGCCCTTTTATCCTTAAGCATCTACATCAGCTGTTACACCTGGACATACAGACCTGAATATTAACATGGAATAAAGAAGCTTACTGATATTGTAAGGATGGAGGAAAACTCACATCAACACGGCGCTGAAATCATCGAGGCGAGAAAACATACTGCGCCTTTTGGTACAAGGGAGAAGATATTTTAAATGTATAAATGCATGGATCTTTAGTCAATGAAGAATAACTAGTGGCGCGCCCTGAGTTGGACCTCGCGTTGGATTGTATAAATCAAGACCTTTCATTGGATACTACACTTGGCTATATTCATATGAAAATCGTTTATTTCACCCCCNNCCCCCCCCCCCCCCATCATCGTTACCCACTCACCGATTATGCTCATCTTCGAGCTCGAGACATTCTTTTGTTTAACCTATTTGCCTATGAAAATATCATCAGACAAAGTTTTTCATACTTACATACAAACATACAACCACCCGGCCATCTTGATTCTGAGACCTCGGTTTGCTCGGTCAACAAATACATTTAAATAACAACACAAATGCATACAAAATCTTTTTATTAATGCAAACTCATACATTACGAAGTAGAAGTGTGGCGACTGGTTATAATAAACGGGCGAGTCCGTGAGTGTGGTAAGTGGAGACAGAGGGTAATTCTGCTGCATAACAACTGAGAGTGAGAGCCGAACATTGCACGATTGGGGCAAGCTCACACCTGCACCGGTGTAATTACTACCCCAGCAGAGGATTGGTGTGAAGCAGTATTGCGTTTCATACGGTGAGCGGGGGCCTGTATTGCCATCCCATTCCACTCCCATCCTGTTTTACACTTCTCCCAATTTCCCATCATTAACTTTCTGATTATCCGCTTCCATCAAGCCGGCAAGGCATCTCCGACACTTTGACGTAGTAGTTGTTCATGAGCTGCGGTCAGTCACCTAACAACAGGTGAACCGCATGCCCCGCTTGCCTGCTATAACATAAAAAAAATAGAATAGATACCAGAACGCTAGGTATTCCTGTTAAGACTCATAACATTAACATTTTGACATATGCATAATTTAATAAAATCCGTCAGGCGGTAACTTACACCACCCGTATTATGCCCGTCACGTGCTCCGAGGTATCCCGGTCAGAAGTTGAGTCGTGCGTTGCCCCGCGGACCCTGACAAACATCCCTTTGAGAAATCATGGCTTTTTACTGACGCGGGAGACGGGATCCGCACAAGGTGGGAATATCAAACGTGATATGAAAAATGATGTGGTTAGGCGCTGTAAAAACAAAGGATATGATGATAATCGTACTAAATAAAGACTGAATTTTATTTTATTTTATTTAATAGCAATACAAACACAATAAAGTAATACGGAAATCATTGTATCTAAAAGCTAGAATAATAGCGGCTAGCCCCCAGTTAAATCAAGACCTTTCATTTGATACCACACGCTATATTCATATGAAAATCGCCTTTATTATTTCGCCTCCCCTATCGTCGTTACCCCCACCAATTTCGCAGATTTTTTTAAGCATGTGTTTTTGTAAAACATGTGTTTACAGTATGTTTAATTTAGAGCTATAAAATAAATAGCTTTGCGATCAAAAACTTTGTTAAACCTAGTTGTGTTTGTCTATTATAATCATGTCACTTTTCCCAATACTAATTATATTTCCGCCCTAAGCTAAAACTCTGATGCAATATTTAACGTTAAAGCCAAGCTCGTTTTTCTTGTTAAATCAATATATTTTATTCAGAAAAGAGCACCACAAATACACCTCAGAAGGAAAAAATCCCGGATATCTTTATAAAAAGGTAGTGACGAATTAATTAAAATGACCCACATCCTTAAAGCCGAGGTCTCGTTACCATGCCGTAGATAATCCAGAACCTTCGATTTAAAACCCGCCAACAAATGAGGGTAGTCCGTGTAACTAAGCGATGCGGTCGAGAACGCCGCCGAAAATCATCAGTCTCGCTTCGACCGTCTTGGAGGTCGGACCTGAGCCGCGAATTAAAAATTAAGCCCGTTAGCTGGACGTGTGAATTTATGGCTTGTTTAGTTTGTTTATGGTCAAGGAAGGCTTTTAGGTAATTGGTGTATAGTCGATTTAGGAATATTGAAACTTCGTTCTCTTAGTTCTAGTGAAAAGTATGGAATGTCTAAGTATGATTATGATAAACGATCAGGTACAAAGGATATGCAATACTTTAAGTAATGTATCAAATATTAGTTAATATAAAATATTATAAGCGTGTTTGTAAAAATAAAGCTTATTGAATCTAATTATATTCAAACGAATTCATCTCTTTAAGTGGTTTTATTGTCTTAAAGCTTATTATTTTCCAATTGTATTAATATTGTTAAACTTAGCTATTAGAAAAACACTAAACTTATTGAATGACGTGGTCACGGGTGACTGAGATGACAGTCGTCTTCATGAGATGACAACCGTCATCTCAGTCACTGAAAAGTCGCTGTAAAGTATTTGAATTTAAATTTAATAATCATATAAAATAATGTATATTAGACCTCGTTTAAAATCCTTTATAAAATATTTTTATTCAATATGGAAAGTACTCGCGTTTAAACAAACAATAAAATACTAAAACACTAAACATTCAATTTCGTATATTATGTTTGTACGCATTTAAAGTTATTTACTAATTTTTCAATCTCTAGTGCAAACAAAGTATTAAAAACTAAAACTAAACTACGTCATCTAGTCCCAAAACTTGTATTATAGAAACTAGATAACTGATACGTATACTTACGGCTGTTTTCAATATTTTATCTATCCCTTGTTTTGCTTACTAAAGTCAGGAAAATCTATCTATTTGCACTTACTTTGATTTCAATATGCTGTCGACGGATAGCTTTTGTTATGACTTTTGACAATGTAATGTCATTTAATCTGAGATAACAATCTATCACTAATCTCTGATACATTATTGATAATATAGCGTTGGCCTGAATATTCTAGTTCTATGACCTTAAATGATTTTGAAATGGGACAGCTTAGTTTGATGGGTGGTACTCTGTCAACGACAATGCCGATGTTGAGTGTATTCAAGAAAATTGGACGTAATCAGTAACGCGGCCGTTCCGCTGAAATACGACCCTCAAGGATCGTAAGCAATCGACGCCCGAGATGCCGCGGTGTTTGCCAAAGATTATAGACGCAGATGTAGTGAGTAGGAAAAAGAGTCGATGACAATAGTTAAAGGTTGGTGAACCCTGCATTTTAACGACTTCAATGATCAACGCCTGAGATGCCGCGGTGTTTGTCAAAGATTATAGACGCAGATGTAGTGGTAGAAAAAAGGGTTGATGACAATAGATAAAGAAGAATAAATAGAATTTTATGATTTATACTTACCTAGAATTATATTTAAAAGTGTCATTGTGTTTATAAATGTATTTAAATTCTTAAATTTAGATTAATGAAAATTAGTAATATATATATAAAGTTAACCAATTAATAATGTTATGTATAATCTATAATGTAACATATATTTAATGATTTATAGTTAATTAATTTTATTACTGTAATTATTTATATAAACATTTGAATGCCGTCAGTGTTAAATGTCACGATCTGATTTTTTCTTTTAAATTTATGTAACATTCCATGTACTCATAGTACAAATGAATAAATAATTAATGACATAAAAGGTTGGCCAGCCCTGCATTTTAAACGACTTCAATGATCGACGCCTGAGACTCTGACACTGTGTGCGTCGTGTTTTTGATGAAGATTAGGCGTATATTTTGTAAATAAAAGGTTGGTGAGCGCTGAAATACCACTCTGAAGGATGTAACCACAAACAACGCTGAAAGATTTTCCGCGTAAGAAAATAGGAAAGTAATTTGTAAGCTTGTAAGCTTAAAAATTGAGAAATACTGATTATATCTAGAATTGACCATGACATTATTCTGCATGTATCCATAACTTCGGGGAATTGGCCATGCCATTAGTCTGCAAAAAAAATTCTAATTAAGAGTTCTATCGCATGGTGACAAAATACAGGATCTATTTCATATTTATTTTGTGTTATTTTTTATTTGTTTTTTCCCTCTTTTTTTGTTTTATTAACTCTTTCACCCAGCCTGGTTATTCTTTGCTCACTACCTTTAACCCAGTGGTTGCCTGGCAGAAATCACTGTTTAGTGATAAGGCCGCCTATTATACTGTTAATTCTGTAATTTATACTTTCTGTTTTCCTGTCTTTATGGTGTAATAAGGAGTTAAATAAATAAATAAATACAGGATGTTTATTTTTTTTTGCAAAATTAGCGGGTTTGATTCCCGACTCGGTAAATCAATTTTTCAAAAATCTAATGATACAATTTTTATTTTCACATCCCCATAAGTTAGGAAAAATCCCATTTCAAACAAACCTGTATATCATTACTTAGTATATTTAATTAACTGGTACATCTACATACTCTATGAGCGCGCAAAATGGTTAATATTCATGGCAGTCTGCGGGCGAGTGGAATTGGTTCACATTTTTATATGTAGCGAGTGTGGAGTCTTACGTACTTTTATGTCTGAGACCCCCTTATTGCTTGGTACATTTGAAAGTATGGGAATTCTGATTGGCGCTATTCAAGAAGATTGATTCAATTCTTGTGTGTTAGATTTTTCGAATGTTTCACAAAACTAATCTTCTACAATATCAATACAATTCAAATAGTAATAAGTTTGCGTGCGTTGCAGAGGGAACGTCTTTGAAATTCATTAAATTAAAGGAATCAGTGAGATTTCGCGTGGGAAACAGAAAAAAAGCAATTAACTAGAGTAGAAATCGAGCATTGCTTTAGAAAAAAATTAGCCAAGCTCGCACTGGGGAACTTTCCACCCCTGAATCTTAAAGTCGTGAAGCAGTATTATATACTGTGTTTGTACGGTGAGTGCTTCGAAGGCCTTTAGTACCTACCTCTATTGCCTTGTTCTATCTCTCTCCTTATTTCCTTTAATCCCTTTCTTTACATCCCGACAAACCAGCTGCGACACTGGTGTTCATAAACTGAGATTGTCTTGTTGGTCTAGAGATGGATAGTTGCCTCTTCAGATATGATACGCGGGATTTCAACAAAAGGGTGGACAAAAAATATGTTAAGATTTTCTAACAGAGAATCTCGATAATAGCCCTATTTAGGAAGGCGATGTAACAACATTGCTAACTTTCTGACCCGTAAAACCGTCGGTCCTGCTCCTGATCTGTCTCCGGTCATGTCAGTCTGCGTCTCATCGGATCATGGGAGTAAAGAAATATAGCGTGCAGCTGTTCTTCACACTTCTGCACTATAATATCTCCCGCGCAGCTAGCTGTTCTCTGTAGAGATTAGCCGCCGTAGCCGATATTTGGCCAGGAGGAAGGTTTCGTGACCTGCGGTCGCCACCGATCATCAAAGTCATTTTAATTTTCTTTCTGAAACATAAAAATACATGAACTATTTTTTTTATTTTTTATGTTAAAGCAGGCAAGCGGGGCATGCGGTTCACCTTCGCCTAAGCTTCACTTGGAAACTACCATTTTCAAATTTCCATTATCACATAAAGAAGGTAACAAAAAGTAGAGCTAAGGCGAGGCGTTGTTTGAATTTCAAGCAATTTCTTAAGGTTTGTACATATACGTACTAGCTCTTTCGATTTTTAATTTTATTGTTATATTATGGCCAATAGGCTAATTGTCTAATTTCCAATAATAAATTTTATACAGTATTTACATTATAAAAATATATTTAATATACTTAAGGCCGTTTTCAATAATGTATCACAGATTATGGATAGATGTAATCTCAGATTAAATGACATTTGATTGTCAAAAAGCATTACAAAGGCTATCCGTCGACAGCGTATTGAAATCAAAGTAAGTGCAAATATGTAGATAGATTTGCCTGACATTAGTAAGCAAAACAAGGGATAGATAGAATATTGAAGACGGCCGTTAGTAGGTAGTAATATCGTTCGCTAAAATTATACAGGATGTTTAATTTTTAGCAACTATATTTTATTTTGATGTATAAGCTATATTTTTGTAACGATGAAACGTTAATTCAATTTCCCAATTCGTCAGAAGTTTTTGTGTGAAATACTATCGAATACTACTATAGTTTATCTTCACAATTCTTCGCATTTATAGCTTTAGTAGGATATGATTCATCCTGTAGCACTCGAAGGGCTTTGTAGAGGTGTTTTGAAGAGGCTACTGACAGCGTCGCGTGTTTAGTTTCACCGTGCGAGTCCCTTGATGACGATTCCGGGTCAACTGGCACAGGAGAAAACTAGTAATAGTCTAACATAAACCAACTGCTTCACTCAAGACCATGCGGCTTCATTCTATATGAATTAAACTGGATGTCCTCTCCTTTAAAATAAGGATAGGAAAAGTAATAAAAGGTACGCAGCTTCTTTCTACTAGTGTATTCCAATCGAAAACTATGTGTTTTTAAAATCAGTCAATCACCATCTCTCATAGCTATATCTTCATCAAAGTAGCAATCTACTGAAAAATATCCGTTTCCATAAATCTGTAACAATAAGTATTTCTTATTAGCCTCAATATTATATCCCAAATGTTATCACGAGACTGGCAGATTTCATGAAATTTCCGGGGCACCCGTTCACCGGCCGGATATTGCGGCCGACCGGCCGACCGGCCGGAGCTGGTCAGACGGTTCATTTTTCCGTTTTATTAACATCTAATAATTTACAGATGATCTCTGAGACATTGAAAAATGCAGGCTGTACAAAAAATATTTTCCAACCCAAAAATATTGGCTGTTACTTCAATGTTTAAATGAAGGGAAATAAGGTCCGAAAATTGAATATATTGGAATTGTACATGAATATATCGAAAGTGTTTTTTAGTTATATATTCTAATACCTTATTAATCTCTAAAACTTGTCACAACTAATAATTATAATTTAGTTGACTAAGTCCTGTCATTTTTCAAAGGTTTTTCGTAATACCTAACATTTTGTTAAAACAAATATCAAATTCTAAAACAGTCTCCCAATACTATAAATTTAAAAATCTTGGCGCAAAATGCGCGTATACAAAATATATAATGTATAGAAAGAAAGTTTATCCCATATACATAGTCACAGACTGAACACAAACAATGAAAATAAGAAGATATTAATAGAAAAACTATAAAAATAAGTACATTTCAGAACCATTTCGGGCAAACAAAAAGTCCAATCCACTAAGACGTAAATAAATAAAAGATAGTAAGCCGGGGATAAAATAAATCCACACATATCCACGGCTCGTTTAATCTAAAATTATAAGCGAAATCGTTTTTTTATCCCGTCCATAAAACTGGGGAACACGTTTGCGGATTTTCTTCGAATAGATATACAGGATGTGTTATTCAAGTAGGCTC
>LQNK01000289.1:167870-200965 GCA_001586405.1 Phoebis sennae | reverse complement strand
ACATCATTCATCTATCGATAGTGCTTCTTATTACAAAAAACCTTGTGTATGGTTTTTAGAAAGTAATTGTGTTTGAAGAACTTGAAAAGCACACCCTATATTTTGGATATAAATCAAAAAATGTAGGGATCTGAACATCGTAAATCTAGAAAGCTAATGTATAATCTGGAAACGTTTTATTGTGTATGTCTAAGTGGGTACGCAAGAATCTAGATCTTACGAACATGTAAAAGCTGTTATCTGTAATGTTGAGAACGATTTAAATTGTTGTAACGCATTTGAATATAATATTTGGGTTTCAGTTAATATGAAGGTTATTTTTAAAAGGTTATGAATATGAGTATTTTTTTTATTAAAATTTTGCTATTTTTATACTTCCTAACAGGCAATTCCCTACCGATTTAGCTCATCATAGAACTCAAAATTTTATTTTGTCTAAACAATCCATTCATGAATTTTTATCAAGATCGGATAAACGTACTCCAGCTATCGTCAAACAAAGTTTTTCATGCTTACATACAAACATACAATCACCCAACCATATCGACTCGGAGACCTCGCTTTGTACGGTCATATATTTCAGTTGATTATAGAATGAAAAAGAATTAACAGGTATTGTCCAATTTTTTTACAAAAATAATACAATAGGGGAAACCGGTTAACAGAATACATCCCAACTAAGTTTAAATTGTGTCGACGTGTAGTTGGACGGATGGACAGACGTATAGGCAGACATGGTTTTCCGCCATTCGGCTTCTGAACGTAGCCGTAAAATACAGTTTAACCAAATAAATATATTCAGGGACATTTAACACAAAGTCATCTAGTCCCAAAGTAAACAAAACTTGTCCTATGCATATGCATCTAATCTTATTAAAATCAACTTCCCTAACACATCTTGCGTATTACATCTTGTTATAGCCAGAGATAACCCAGGGCGTTATGATTAAAACTTTGAATCGCGGGCTAATTTATAGCGATTCACGTATGCAAATTGTTCATCAGCTATTCAGTGTTTGGGCGTTCGTTACGACCGGTCCGTCTGCGTCACGCAGTTCTGGGCGTAAGGGAGGAGATACCGCGGGATTCAAAGCGACTTAAATATGTAATTTTACATCACCAGCGCCGATTGAAGTGTAAAATTCCGCAGGACTTGGTCCAGTCACAACAGGAAAATTCTTGATGCTCAATGACTCAAGGATCATTATGAACATTTTGTTGCACAGGTCACATTCTGAACACGTCCGAAAAATGTCCAACATACTGCTGAATGTCTCATGATCGATAAGGGAGACAGATCGTAGTACTAAAGGGGGAGACAAAAAGTATATAATTTTGATGCGTTTTCCTGAGTGACACTTTTTTCATGTTAGGGGGGACAAAAAGTCACCTTTTGTCCCGCGGTATCTCCCTCTAACTATAATTAATATAATATAATCTAATCATAATTATAATAGTATATAATTTTGATGCGTTTTTGTAAGTGACACTTTGTGATTAACTTCATATTCCGAGAGTTTTCAGTTGCTTCTCCTATTATACCCTGACATGGAACTGTAAACTGTAGACCTAGGGTGGTGAGTAGCGGGGTTTCTTTCTTAGACCGGACAATTAGAAAGTCCCTACAAAAAGATCTGTCTTTTTGAGAATTATATTTTGACCATATTTTAGATATAAAAAATACAAATTGACTTTTGTATATATTGTGCTTTTGAAACTAGAGAATGACTAGGTATCTCTTCGACACTTCTCTAATGTGTCTCGTACTTTAAATCCTAATGCAAAAATTGATACTTTAAATCACCTTTCATCCATACCTACTCCAAATTCCTCTCCGTTCACCTTCTGTCAATTTTCTGTCTGTGATGTTAAGAAGAACATTCTGTCCATCTCATCGAAGGCTCTCGGTGTTGACTGCATTGGCCGTGACATGATCGTTCCTATTCTTGACATTATTGCACCTGTGCTTACCTTTATCCTTAACTCTTCGATATCCTTACGTGTTTTCCTTTCGGCTTGGAAAGATGCTTTCCTTATCCCTATCCCGAAAAAATCTAATCCTTTCACTTTTACCGAGTACAGACCTATTTCCATTTTACCCTATCTGTCAAAAGTCCTCGAACGCTTGGTGCAAAATCAACTTCGTGCGTTCATGAATAAACATCACCTATTTAATTCCTTTCAATCCGGTTTCCGCCCTGGTCATAGCACGGTCTCTGCACTAGTCAAGATTACCGATGACAATAGGCAACTCACAGTGCTCGCGCTGTTAGACTCCAGCAATGCGTTTAACACCGTTGATCACGATATCCTGTTGAGTTTGCTCCGTTCTCTTAACATATCTCCAGCAGCCATTGACTGGTTTCACAGTTTTTTACAAGGCCGCCGGCACTGCGTGAAGGTAGACGATACTGTCTCGTCTTGGTGCGATGCATCCGTCGGCGTGCCTCAAGGTAGCGTGTTGTCACCACTCCTGTTTTCAATTTTTATTAATTCTATTTCCAAAAAAAAGAAATTGATAATACTATCCTTCCTTACTGCACAGTAGTTAAAAATCTTGGTGTTTATCTGGACCAGACACTTTCCTGGACTCAACAACTCAATGCAGTAAGAAAAAAAATGTTCGGCGCCGCCGCCTCTCTCAGACGTCTCCGTAATATCCTGCCAATCCCTACAAAAATTGCGTTCGCACAATCCCTTCTCCTACCCATCCTGGATTATGCAGACGCTAGCTATCCTGATCTAAATGAATGTCAACTTAACTCCCTTGAGCGCCTTCAAAACCTCTGCATTAGGTTCATATTTGGCCTGCGCAAATATGACCATATCTCAGAATTCCGCGATAGGCTCAAGTGGTTTCCTATACGTTTTCGCCGGAATACCCATATCCTTCACCTGTTATACTCTATTCTGTTCGATCCTAAAACCCCTCCATACCTGAAAGAAAAATTTTCTTACCTTTCCTCTCTTCACTCCCTTACCTTACGCTCGTCCAGTAATCTCACTCTTTCTATCCCCGCCCACCAATCTAAATTCTTACATTCTTCCTTTTCCATAACTGCTATCACCCTATGGAATGCTTTACCCGAAAAGGTGAGGCTAGCGCAAAGTCTTACCACATTTAAAACAGAGTTAAAAAAATATTACAGCTCCTTACTTTGGAATGACTAGCACTGTTTACTTATTTTATATATTATATTGTATTTGTTGTATTATGTGTAGTTTATTTATTTATTTTTATGTATGTATAAGTATATATTTATATTATATATATGATTATCTATTTGTTATATTTTATAATAATTGATTATATGTTATTTATTTTTGTTTCTTTATTTGCACCACCTACTCTCTTTCTACGCAGCTTTTCTCTACTTGACGGTTGTCTGGAAGAGATAGCTTATTAGCTATAAGACCGCCTTCTGCACCAAAATCTCTGTATATTTGTGTTTTAAATGTATGTAAAAATGTGCAATAAAGGATTTTATTATTATTAATATTATTATCAGCCAGGTCTGTAATTCTATGTCGGGGTATAATAGGAAAGGCATCAGACTATTTTCAGCTTGCCTCAAACATCACAAAAATGGTCCTAACTCTCGAACGATCACGTTACACACACCTAGCTTATTTCTATGATTTGTAACAGCCGAAAGTTTGTCACTTACGCCAGTTCCAGGCTGCAGTGGACATAAGCGGAATGTTTTATTTCGCGACCAGAGCATACCTTGAAACTGCCGATATGGCTCGATATTCCGACTTGTAGGATTTAGGATGTTGATTAATCAGATTTGAAGGGAATAATGATGTGACTGGGTTAGTTTTTTACATGTAACTTTTGCTAACGTTAGCATTCTACCATATCTTTAGTACATATTTGCGCACCCGCTCAGCGTATGAAAGCCAGTGCAATACTGCTTTACGCTGATCTTCTGCTGGGGGCGGTCACTGACACAATCTTAGAATAAGTTGATTGTAGCAATTTAGGTTAGAAAGAAATTACTTTTTAGTTTTTTGGTCTAGATTGTTATTAGATTAAGTTACTTATACTATTTATGACCCTATTGTTAGTAATTATTTCCAATTATTGCAATTATCCAACGTTTCGTAACAGTTAAGAGACGAATACACTACTGACAACCTATTTTATAATAGTCAAAGGCACACCATTTAAGAAAGGGTTAATGACAATATCATTAACAACAACATGGCGCTAGTTTTACTTCATGAAACTTTCCAATAATAATCAATAACGATATTAAATACTACCCAAAGTTAACTAATGCATTTAATGTTTAAACATTCAAAAAATAACTAAGTACAAAATACCACTCTGTAATCAATTATAGATAGATGGTACCACTATATTATACTATCTTATCATTGATATTTCAGTTACTGTAAACAAATGTTACTAATTCTACTTAAAACGTTATAAGTCTGATAACGCATGATTCATTTAAGAAGTTTTTTACTGTATACGAATTTATTTTAAAATCCATATTTATTTCAATATGCATATTTCTAATTCGGTCTCAAAGACGTATTAGTTCTAATAGCACTTACAAGTGAATTAGTAATCAATCTCGACATCTCATTACACTCAATGTAATCTCAAGGCAAGGATCCCGTCACCCAATCCTTTAAATTAATACCAAATAATGATCAATTACAACGATGCCGTTCGCTAACTCAATTAGCTGAGAGTTTAGTTTCGTGATTATTTATATTTATGAATAAGTATTTCTATATAATTTCAAGTTACTCTAGTAATCTGCATTTATAAGGAGGAAAGATTTGATTTTTGTTGGTTTGTTTGAATTGAATATCTCCAAACTACTGGACCGATTTGAAAAATTATTTTGCGAAACTATTCCGATTTGAAATTTTTAGATATGAAGGTACATTATTTACTTTGAATAAATGTCAAAAGTAAGGAAATCAGCTTTTTTATTGGAATGAAAATGGACAATAATATAGGACGATTTATTCAAGTTGGCTTTCATGACATTTTCGATTATAAGAAATATCCGAAAAATGCTGGACAATACATAAAACTTACAAAAATGGCTTAACCGGGTTTAATATTATAAAAAAGGTATGTCTATCAGTTATATAGTTTGCATAGTACAAGCTTTGCTTAGTTTGGGACTAGACTAGGGCTAGTTTGTGTTAAATGTCCAGGAATATTTATTTATGAATATTTTATTTCCAGTGTATCAACATCCTATATTTTTTAAACCTATACTAAAATTATAAATCTGAAGAGTTTGTTTGTTTGAACGCGCTTATCTCAGGAACTACTGGTCCTATTCGAAAATTTTTTTTTGGGTTAGATAGACCATTTATCGAGGAAGGCTATATATTATCCCGATATTCCCACGGGAGCGAAGCCCTGGGGCGCAGCTAGTGAATTATTATTTTAATGTCAACATCCCGTCCCCGTGTAATCTTCGAGCAAGGATCCCGTCACCCAATCCTTTGAATGAATACCAATTAATGATCAATTACAGCGATCTCTAACTAACGTTAGGCTGAAACTTTAATTAACTCAATTAGCTGAGTTTAGTTTCGACATTATGTTAATGAGCAAGACGTTGAATTTGTTGTATTCATTAGCTTGATTATTTTGATTTAAACTTGTGTCAAAAGACATAACATTCAATCGTGAAAAAGTAAAAAAGCTTTTTTAAATGAAGAAAATTTGAGGCCTTCAACAACCTTGGAAGATTGGTGGGCTTCATGGAGGATCTGGGGTGGTTCAATTAGTAACCATCTCCCATCACGCAGAATGGGTCGGTCTCGACGTCGATTTGCGGAAACCTGCTCGCATTTATTATATTATGTGTAGTGTTATGTGTGTGAGTTGAGTAGTAGTAGTAGCTCTTTTTTAAACTCTAGGATTACATAAGAGCATCCTTTCCAATTACGATGTAGTCTATAAGACTAACAAGTCATTTTAATTTAACCTAAATTAACTAATGTAAATAAAACTAAGAATATGTACATTAACACTTTTGTTATTGTCTCAATTAAGGGGAAAACACTTGGTTATTGTATTCTTTGTTAATAACGCACTGCACTATATTTTTTAACACTACACTACACTAACTCGAAAGGTTTAGTCCTTTTAAGTCTTCGAACTATATCAGTGTGGTAGAGGAGCTAGATGGTCTCACCTTCCTTTTGGACCAAAATAAGATAATACAAATAAATAATAAATATGATGTTATTTTTAACCGACTTTCAAAGAAGTGGAGATTCTCAATTCGTCCGTATTTTTTATGTATGTTGCCGCATATCTCCGCCAATTAAGGATTTCTTTTGCATTCGAAAGAGTAGAGTGTTTGTATGGTCCCATGGAATTTTGGTTAAAGTCTGATCATCCAGGCGGACGATATTCTAGGGAACTCTTCGAAAATCAAGAGAATAAGCTCTGCGGTTAAGTTTTAATGATATGTAGATATACGAGATCTACAAAACTTTAACTTAGACTGAATTGTGACAATCTCTGATGTCAAAGATTAGTAGGTCACTAAAATGGAATATTAATAAGTTTTTGCCAAAAAACGGACTTCCTCACAATCAATACATACAGAAATGTATTTATATTAATGTATAACAGATATGAAGTCACCGGACCTACCTGAAAATCAGCGCTGCTCTTCTACATGGGTCTTATGCTACCCAAGTAGAAGAGCGAAATGAGGTTGGTCCCATTTGCCACTAATATTACTTTTTTTTAAGTTCTATTTGTATGTTGTTAAGCTAGTATTGGCAATAAACTTGTTTTCTTTCTTTTATATAATATCCAATGAAATCTACCCTGTATTTTAAGTGAATTTGCAGGGCAAAGTACCCGCAACCCAATCCTTTAATCGAATACTAATTAATGATCAATCTGTTAACTAACATTTAGGCTGAAACTTCAATTAATAAAATTGAGAGTTTAGTTTTGTAATTATAGTTGTGAGGTGTAAAATGAATTTTTAAATAATCGTACGCTCAAATCTATTATATCTATAAAAATAAAAGCACACAATTTATTTGTTGGTTTAACCTTGCTAATCTTCGGGATTAGCGGATGGATTTCTATAAATCCTTCTGATTATGATAGGCCATAATCTACACTAATATTATAAAGAGGAAAATATATCTCTAAATAAAAGGAAAATATCTACACTATAATTATTGTAAAGAGAGTATTTTCTAAACCGATTGTAATTAAATAAAGTTTATAATAAATTGTGGAAATAGTGTAAAAAAGTCTTTAATTCAATAGTTAAAGAGAAAAACTTTGTTTGTTTGGTTGTAATGAATAGGCTCAAAAACTACTGGACCAATTTTAAACAATCTTTCACCGTTCGAAAGCTACATTATCCACGAGTAACGTATACTATGTTTATGCTTTGGGAGCGAAGCCGCGTGGATCAGCTAGTGAAATACAATGAAACATGATTAACCTTAAAATGCAAATGTAAACTATAAAACACATACAACGTCGCAGGTAATAACTAGTATGTAATAAAACCTTTCCCTGCGGAGTGCTGTGTGAAGTTTATTTTAACCCCTCCGTAGTGGGCTCCCGGGGGGGTCGTTAGGACCTAATACCTTCTGTATAATGCGGTCGTTGAATATATTATGACAATGATGTCATTATATTATTTGTGTTGAATCTCTGGCTTGTTTACGTTTTTAGGTCATAAATGAACACTTATGAAAATTTGATAAGATTATAACAATATTGAAAAACGTCTTGATGATTCATCTTATTTTGTGTCGTATAAAACCATGAAATAATTTCCATGATATTTGTCTGTAAAAATTAATTGACTTTTTTTAAGTTTTTAATTATTCGCAGAAGTTCAACATAGTTGAAATAGGTAAGATTTGGAAATAAAAATTAAAATGACAATTTCATTGTCCTAAACAAATAGAATCAAATCAAAAAATCAAAATCAAAATCAAAATCGTTTATTTGGTACACATATTTGGGACATATAATATACATTGGTACGACGGACACCTCAACTAGGTTCTTGGACCTGTGCTAGAGGCTACAGACGCTTCTTCACCCGAGTCACATTAAAATGATGCAACTTATCTAGCAGGTAAATATAAATGTATTTTCTTACTAGCCAAAGTGAAACTAGGAGAAAAAAATAAAATAAAAGAAATAAAATTATAGAAGTACCTGTTAAATAATTTATCCTATGTTGGGATGTGTGTATGTGTATTCTTCTTTCACGCAAAAACTACTGAACCGATTATAATAAAACTTGGTATAGAATATCATATAGGCATACTTTTAATCACGGAGTTGCCACGGGATCAGAATTTACACGGGTAAAACCGCAAGGCGTAGTTAGTTTTGTAAAATTAGCTTTTACTTATACGCGACTACGTACGCGTTTTTAAATTAATCTTGTCACCTTAATCATCGAAACTTCATCAAAAACCGTTCAGTAGTTTCAGAGAGATTTTCAAATTTACAATATTATGGAGGGAGGAGAAGAGGGAAATGTAAAAGTAAACTCCCGGTCATTTAGCAACCCTAGTTTTAATCTATGGTCAAATATACACTAATGAAATTCACCAGATTCATGTCAGTACAGCGCAAACCATAAATATATCAGCAAATGTTTATTGCGACGTACATTAAACTTGTTCGGGCGACTAATGTACTATCTAATACATGCCATTACTATGTGTTCTCACTTATTTTAGTGACTTTTTCTCACACGCAAAATATGAGCGTAAGTCATCGATTTGTGGAGACCAACAATTGACAATGACCTTTTTTCTCAAGACGAGCAAAAAATCATGAAGGTTAAGTGTTAAGCGTAATGTAATGTTGCGAGTAATTTTGCTAGCCTTGCACAAAAGATATAAAAAGGGATGATGACAAGAGATAATTGAAAGAGTGGGAGCCAAGCATTGCACGATTCGGTCCAGCTCGCACCGTAATTACCACCCCCAGCGGAAGATCGGTATAGTTTTGCACAATGTTTCGTATGGTGAGCAAGGGAGCCGGAGGCCTCTATTCACATCCAATTCCTGTCCCATCCTGTTCTACTCCTCTCCCGATTTCTCATTATTAATCCTCTCACTATCCCCTCCCCTTCCTTCATGCTGGCAAGGTATATGCGATACTTTGCTGATATAGATGTTCATGGGCTGCGGTCAGTCACTTAACATCAGGTGAACAGCATGCTCCGCTTGCCCGTTGTTACATAAAAAAAATATTCAGCGCATATCTAAATTGTTACCTAACCTAGCTAAATGTCCGAAAAATTCAATAGTAGGGGCAAGTCTGAGAGTAAAGTTAGCCGTTCCAGCTGAATGTGTTCATTTATTGTTCGCTCAAAATATTCCACTTGCCGACTTTCTGCTTAACAGCGAAGTATTTTGTATGCTTGTACCTCTTATAGGTTTTCGATTAAATAATAGTAACAAGCATTTTTAACCGACTTTCAAAAAAAGGAGGAGGTTATCAATTCGACCGTATTTTTTATGTATGTTACCGCATATCTCCGGCGTTTATGGACCGATTTGGAAAATACTTTTTGCATTCGAAAGTATAGAGTTTGAGGATGGTTCCATAGAAATTCAAGTCTGATCATCCATGTGGAAGATATATGAATAAAACCACTTATTGATCGATAGGCATACCTTTAAAAATAAAAAAACAAATAAAGTAAAATTTTTTGTCCATAAGATAATATGAATGTGTTCATATGTGAAAGATTGATAATAGTAAAAGACAAATTTTATAGGAAGGTAGTTTGACTCTTATTGACTCCAGTAACTTACATAACAATAAAACATATCTTACCCTTGCATGAAACAAGCAAAACATGTTTCTCTCTTAAAACAATCTCACGTCAAGTAAATATTAAAATAGACGGATTAAATGGATTTCCTCGAGAAAATCTCGGGAAAGAGGGAAAATGCGGGAAAACGTGAAGGCACAAGCTGCCGCGACGCGCTCTGCTGACGCGTGACGCATCTGACGCGCCTCGTCCATATATAATGTAGCTTAAGACAATGGTTTATAAGACTTACATATTTTACTTGAACATATAACATAGCTACTCGTGCGTACACGTGCATCTGTGCGAGTGAATTTTGAAAATTACGGAGTCCTTGTGACGTGTTGTGTCATACTAGACGATCCATTCTGCAGATATAGTCAGACACATTCACCTATTAGACCTGTCTTCGTAACCCAAGATGAATAAAATCGTAACTCATCTTCGAACTCGACATTTTTTTGTCTACACTATTTGTTCGTGAAAATGAAATTATTTTAAATTAAATAAGACAATAATCTTTAGTTACATGTGAAACACGGAATAGAAAATGTTTTTACTATTCCGTGATGTGAAAGGATAATTCATTTTTATTTTTGCTTTTGGGAACAATTTTTACAATTGACGGCATTTTTTAAGGAAAAATACAAAATCCTTGTAACATGTTACGTCAAACTAGACAGACGATTTGTATTTCCTATGCATTTTGTATTTGCTGTTGCGTCACTCGAGTCTTCGGCCGCACTCCAACTGCTTTTTACTCTCTAATCTTGTACCAAAGTTTAATATTAAAATTGTGGCATTCTATACGTCTCAATTTTTCTTACAAACATTTCACATTCCGTGCAACAATAAATTTCAAGAAAAATATAAATTAGACGTCAGACAAGTCGTATCTACACTACCATAAAATCTTCTCATTTCTCACGTTATCTCAAAACTGCAGTAACGACAAATCGTAGAATTATGTATTCTATGTAAATGTGAATGAAAACTTCTAACGGCTAACTTTGAGATAAGGCGAAAATGAGTGTTTTTAGTTTTTGAACGTGAGTGAGAAAAATATTTATGAGCAGTTTTGTATAGTTTTTACCAAACCGTAAAAACCTTTTCCTTAAAAACGGGACCCGTTTACTAAGCCTTTTTTGTCTGTCTGTCAATAAACTGTATCTCATAAACTATTTATGAAAAGAGCGACTACTCGAATTTCTTGCCGGTTCTTCTCGATAGAGACAGCCTTCCAAATCGGTGGTAAATAAAAAAAATATTATTATGTAAATGTATATGAGGTTCTAAAAGCGCCTCGAAAGAAGCCAATTTGGAAAATAAATGTTTTGACTTTGACTTTGACTTATTACAGCTAGAAAGCTGAAGTCAAAAAAATTGAACGTACGAACCCTTCGTCCGACTCGCACTTGGCCGGTTGTATCGTCTTTCATTCTATTATTTATCCCCATTTTCATCATATATTTCTTAATCCAAAATTAAGTAACAATTAGATAGAAATAATTTTTTCAAAAACTTTGAGTCATTATTATTTATCCATTTATTGAAATGACGGACCCTCTGGCCCAATAGATTTAATAAGCGTAGCAATTGGATAACTGATAGACATACTTAAACATACTTTTTTTTAAATACATAGATAAACCAACACCCAGACAGTAGAAAATCACAAGGTTCATCACATCATAATTTTTGAACCCACACCCTCCGGTAATAGACCATTGCTGTGTCCACTGCGCTCATCGGGTTATTATTTAACTATTAAACGCCTTGTGGAATTGTAGCTTCATCGATGCTTGACCCAATTCGTGCTAAAGCAATGCTCAACTCACACTCATGAAGTGCTTTTACAGTTTATAACAATAGGCGAGTCTTCAAGAATCGCCACAAATAAGTGCTGAAACTAAAGCTATTGAGGTATTATTTATTTTGTTCTCAAAGCTTTCAATAATTGAGGTTCCATTACGCTTCGAGATTGGACTAGAGTTCGAACAAAGGATGTTTCGCTTGTAGTACGCTATAGGTACATTATAATATAGTCATAGTCCTAAAGACTCCTACATTATAATATAGTCATAGCCCTAAAGAAAGCAAGAGTTCTTAGTAATATTATAAATGTGAAAGTGCTCTGAATGTAGTCTCTTCTTCACACCCAAACCCCTAAACCGATTTGGATGAAATTTTGTGGAGAAATTGTTTGACACCTGATAGTACTTTTATCCCGGAAATCACACTGGAACACGATATAGACGATATACGTGGGCTACAGCTAGTGTAATATAATCTGTTTATTAATTCTATACATCCTTGTTATATCTGAATTATTCAATAATACTTATGGTAAATATTTTCCCTCGAATTTCTTACTTAAAATGAAATTGTTTACCAAACAAATGTTTTTAATACGTTTATCTCGTCTCCAATATGAAAACTTACAATCAAAATTCGGTCAGCAGATCAAAAACAGATTCATATTTCAATATAAAATTTCAAAGCATTAAAACGTTGCCTTGACCCGCAGTACTTAACATCAAGCATTCGCTTCGGTTGAATGAATCTCACCACTCGAGTTAGTCTCGTTCTACCCTCGGGCAAGTGTTGAATCCGCTCAAAGGATGTTGATATAATGATGGGAATATTTATGAAATGAAGTTCTATTTTTAGAATGCACTGAATTTGTACTCAGTTTTTGTTTTAGAAATTTACATAGAGTCTGAACGTATTTTTGAAGAATCTAGATTATAGTTGAAAAAAAAAAAAAAATAGATTATAGGGTTATCGGTTTATCACTAAATACGAAATCAATTTATTTCATGAAATGCCTAATGAAATACAAAACAAACAAAGTGTTTTATTTTCTTACTATTAAATCTCTTTTTTTTTATTCTTTATTTATTTAGGGACTTTTATAACGAAGTACATGTCAGTCCCATCGTACCTCAAACTAAATCTACTATTAAATCTCTTACGAAATAAATTTGCCAGTCAGACAAACCCAGGTTCAAAATAAAATACAGATTCATTAAAAATCACAATTTAAAGCATAATAATATAACATAATTTAGTGTTTTCCTGTGTTTGTTTTAAGCGAGTACTGTCCATATTGAATAAAAATGTTTTTAACGGGGTTTAAACGCGGTTTATTTTACATTATTTTATATTATTATTTAACCCGACGTTTCGACCACTTTACAGTGAGCGTGCTTAGGAGAGCACGTAAAGCCGTTGGTTCTGCGGCCTCAGTAAAACAGCCGAAGATTTAAAAATGATATCCACTTGAAATGAATAACACTCAAGCCCTGAGGTACTCATTAAGCATTTATAAAACTCAATCATTAATGTAAAGCACAGTGCAGTCTCAAAGAGATGCCGGTGGAGTGGAAATGTCTTTGTGGAATATTTGTCCAGGATAAACTGGCTTTAGCAGATTATTTAAGTATTCAATTTGTGGATATAATTATGAGCTTGAGGTCTGTAAGTCCTAATTAATTTTAGTAATGAAAGAGAAGTCAAACTAGTTTTCGTTTCTACTGCCAAATATCATGACCCGGTTGGCGCAGTGGTTCAGCAATTGTCTATTGCGCCGGAGGGTGTGGGTTCGATCCCCAGTTATATGTTTAGACACCCTGGGGGGTGAATTTAAGTCATTTTATTAGGGGGACTGATAATCGAGACGTATCAATGGGAGAAGGAGACCAGGAGGATGTATACATACTTATGTAAATCCTTTTTTATATCGGTTATGTAGTATGTGTGAAAACATTATAAACATACATAAAAACACAAATGTTTCCTCTTTATAATATTAAAACAAATTATTTTATTATTTATTCATAACCTAAGTGGAAACAAATTAAGGGAATATTTTTACATCATCTTTGAAGGAAATATGAAGCATCTATTTATATTCAAAAAATCTTATTCTGTCCTGAAAAACTAGAATACAAACATATTATTCTTTCTTTTATAATAAGTGTAGGTCTGCGAATAGTCTTTTGTAAACACAACTTAATCAATACACCCGCCACAATATTTACGTTGTTTCGTCCACAGAATATTAACCAGACACGGTTTCCTCTGTGAGGGACGCCGTAATTTTTGCTAAAAGCATCACTAAAAGCCCTCGCCGCGCATTACCGTGCGGTCGGCACTGGCTTGGCCGAAAGTTTTAGCCAAGTAATTAAAATTTAGCGAAATTTAAAGGTGAAGTTTAAGAGGGTAGTTTGTCTTTTATGGGTGTTGTCATTTAAGGTACTTGGACAAGGTTTTATGTGTATAAGATTATGTATCTTTTCTATCCTCGAAATTACGTGTATCGCTTGACTTCGCGTATATTGTGTGATAGTTTATTTTCATTTTTATTTAATGTTTTATGTTACCCAATGTTCAAAAAAATAATTATTTCATTGAATGGTGAAAAATTATCCCTTAATGATTCATTATTTATTTATTCTTTATTACTTATGATATATTAACAGATCGAACATATAACATTGCTTAAACAATAAATACAAAATAAACAATATTCTTATGTTAGACCCTATTATAGATGTACACAACCTTGTAAGGAAAAAGGAGATAACTGCAGTAAGTGAGGTTGAACCTCACATAGCTAAAAAAATCTTCTATATTTCTTAATTCTAGGAATATCTCTAGAGTGTAGAGCCCATGTAGTATCCGCAGCGGCAAAATAAACTCTAATGCCTTCTCCATCAAAAAAAATCAGACGAAACAACTCACAGACGGTTTCTAGACCAGAATGGTCTACTTCAGTTACCATAGCATCATGTCACATGGACTTTTATTCTGCCAAAATTCAAAACGCTTACCATATGTTATAATGTTAGTGCACTACATAATCCAGTAAGTCGCCTGATGGAGTTGCACCAAATACCAGATTCACCGGCACAAAGCCCAACCTGCCATCCATTTTAAAATTTAAACTACTGAAACTTGCGACCTGAGGCAATATGTCTTGATAAAAATGTATTTTTCAATACAGATTTTTGTTGGACAACCCAAAAATAATGAATTGTAATGGGGGCTGTACACTGTCGTTTAAAGTCCAAACGTCACACCCAAAACGCCTCATCCAAAGTAATCATGTACATAATATTACAGTCCGAGACGAGAGAGCGCTACCATTTACACTTCCGCATTCTTCCTCGTGCTGTCTTGGTAAGAGTGTGCTGCTGTCATAACTTAGTTAAGGTTGATTGAAAGATAAATATTTATTTAACGAATTGATATGTCAAGCATAACATTTTTGAGACATAATTTTTTGTTACAATACTTCGTTTTTTTTCATTGACTATGTGGTACAACTAGAGGGTTAGAATCTCAAATGGGGGAATTAGAAATTTAAGACTTTAAAAGAAGGAATTGCTGGATTTCCAAAAAATGCAACGAGTGATCACTTGGTAACTCTAATAAAAATAATGTACAGAATGAAAATTAATTGATTTTTTATTTTTACGGTTATAATAATCGTTAAATCACTTCTATCATCAATGCAACGCAATAGAGAACCATTGGGTTATATAATAATGTATAATATAATGAAAAATATGGCATATCTCTTTCTAGCCTGTCCTATCTCTTCTTCCGCATGGAATCTTAATGAAACCCGCTATTTTTTAAAAACTTTGGAAGTCTTATAAATATATAATATGTCTTAAGCATGTAGTTTTCGTAGTCCCAAGTAAAGTATGATTTATGAAAGCCAGCAAATGGGTTACGCGACACACGGCACAATTATGCCGCAAATGGACTCCTGCCATCATTGTTGACACACTTCGGGAACTTTTATCGAGATCTCAGTTTAATTGTCGGCGTCTATAGAAGGTGCAGCGTGTTTCACGATTTAGCAAAACTAGTGGTCGAAATTTGACCATTGTGGTGTTCACGATATATAATAAATGTGACAGACCAGTGGGGCGCTAGTGTCACTTCTGACACTTCAGACCTGTCATCTGTGGCGTGCGGACGTACCCGTTGAGCTGTGTGCCTACTTACTGATATTTGAATCTTTTATTTAATGTTCACCTACAACCATAGGACAACAACCATAATAAATTTAAATTTAATTTATGTCCACAGATTAGAGAATAAAAGGCAGATGGAGTGTTCTGAAGACTCGGGTGACGCTAACTACACGTACGTACACGTGCATCTGTGTGAGTGAAATTTTTAAGTTACGAAGTCCTCGTGACGTGTTGTGTTAAACTAGACGAACATTTTTGTATTTGCTTTTGAAGTTTATACTTGCTTTTCGGCGTCACTCGAGTTTTTGGCCGCACTCCATCTACCTTTTATTCTGTAATCTGTGTTTATGTCTATGTCAGTACTCTATGTCTATGGACAAAATGAAAAATAAAAGAAACAATTTGAACACAGTGTATGTATGTGTGTACAAATACTTATGTATGAATTTATGTGAGAAATGCATGGTTGTGTGTAATGTTTTATTTATCATGAGTATTTGTACATTTTTTTAGGTTCCCTGATCGATTTCAGCCATTATGGCCAGTCACAAAAGAGAATACCTAGCTGTGCTGGAGATATTATAGTGAATAAGAGTACGAGCGATCACAGGTGCACTCTCTATTCCTTAACTCTTTTTAGCCGATGGGAACCATAAAATACAAATTTCACCTTTAAATTTCACTAAATTTTAACTAACGAAACTACCTAAATTTTGGTGAACATTAGGTGAACGACATAATCTACTGTAGGCCATGACAAAAAATGTTATAAAGTACTTTACAAATAGGCACAAACCCAGACTCAGGCGTTTATATTCTGGTTTCCCTTGGGTTATAAATAGTCTGTAAACACACTGGAATATTTTAAATAAAATACTTTTTTAAAGGATTTTAAACGCGGTTTATTATACATTATTTTACATTATTATTTAACCCGATGTTTCGAGCACTTTACAGCGAGCGTGGTCACGGGAGACCATGTATAATAAACCGCGTTTAAAATCCTTTAAAAAAGTATTTTATTTAAAATGGAAAGTACTCGCGTTAAAACAAACACAAGATTATACACTGGAATATATTCCAGTTAAATCGTAATAAATGAATCACGCTTAAAATACATTTACAAGTTTATTTTTTAAGTTGTAATGGTTCTGATTGAGACCATTTTTTTGGTGTAATGTTTTTGTAATCTTTATTAAAAATTCGATAAAATAACTGACTGTTTCAATTTAGTTTCGATCACGAGTCAAAGGTTGATTCTATCTACCCTCATAATTATTTTTGATAACAATAATATTTTTTTGCGTTTGGACACTTTTAAATAAAATATCTTTATATTAACAAAGTGGCCAACTCTGTACAAAATTTCTTCTACATCGTTTCAGTGATTAGGCATGAAGATCAGACAGACAGACAGACAGAACTACTATCGCATTTATAATCATTTCATTTATTGCCTGAACTATCGGCGATTGTATAGGTCCCTTCCTCCTTCTATTTGGTGTGTTCGATAAAAACTAAACTAATTATTAAAAGTGATGATCTTGGAGAAACAACATAGATTTTAACTTCAATATTAGTAGGGAATATACAATAACAAGATTGTCTCAAAGCTATACAATCTCAACCCCCCCCATCTTCAAAGACGCATATTCCGATCACGTATGTATAGTATATACTATATCATGTATATTGTATCGGTATAAGGGCGCGAATCGACTTGTGCATGATACAACAGCTCGGGGCGTCGCGACCGCACTCAGTCTGTTTTAGGGGTGCATAACATTTGGTGCTTTTTAATTTATTAAATACTGAAATAGACACAACATTTATTCATAAAAAAACATAAATAATGACAGAAGAAACAAGGCAAATACAAAAGCAGAAAATGAAATAAAAAAACGAAGAACTAAAAAAGAAACATTAAAAACTTGTTATCGTGTATGCTGCGATTGCGAAATGGCTCGGGCTCAGTTTATGTCGTGGATCACTAGGTCCATAATTATTATTTTTCTTTGTTATTTCTGTATTTAAATCTATTTAACTACTGTATCTCTTACTTATGTCTATCTTCTTCTGACCCCTGGCAGAATAAACAGCGCTGTGCATAGATCCTTAGAAAAAGCTATGAAATCTTTTACCTCCCTTAGTAAATTTGAAATTAAAGGTTTATTCCCAATTTGTATCTTTTATTTTAATAGTCTCTAAACAAGAGAATTTTTCTTATTGTGAATACAATTTCTTAATGCTATTTGTTGTGACAAAAGAAAATCATATTATTAGTTTATTCTAATTTAACTTAAACTTGTTAAACCTGGTCGTTTCGTAAGATTATTTATCCAATGCCGTTCAGCTGTTTATGTCTGAAAAAGACACAATCACAATATCTATCATTCACATTGAAATAACAAATATACCTTGCCAAAGGTTGCCCACCCCTGTGTCCATATTCAAAGTCAGTTGAGCGTTCAAATTTATAGCGTGTCGACGGCACATCCCTCGGCTCTGTCCATTGCAAGCTCGGGGTAAAATGGAACTACATACATTATTACTGGCGATAGTCTGGATACAAAACAATTTGAATATGGAATATCTATTCTTTATTTGAATTAGTATTCCATTTTTGAATATGAATATTTTAAGGACTTGCAGACGAGGGAAAATTGTCATCAGTCTAAAGTCTGAGCAGATTAAAATATCGGTGCACTATTTCATTTATTGAAAAGGCAAAAAGCGGTAAAGAAATCTAATCAAAATAATATTTGAAGTTTCATTTT
Organism: Phoebis sennae; assembly: GCA_001586405.1. Taxonomy (NCBI): domain Eukaryota; kingdom Metazoa; phylum Arthropoda; class Insecta; order Lepidoptera; family Pieridae; genus Phoebis; species Phoebis sennae. The sequence goes on along the minus strand of LQNK01000289.1, from coordinate 182,386 downwards.
TTAAATCTAACACCACTACGGTAAGTTGTTTCTGATGATAAGAACTGGTAAGAAACTCGAGTAGTTACTCTTTTTAACATTCAGTTGGAATACATTTAAATAATAGTTGCAATGTAATAAAAGAACACAATATTATACTGATATTAGTCTAACAACTATCCTGCGAATAGTTTCGGCAAAAGAAAACGTCGAAATGAGTGAATCGGTGGGGGAGTTATACGAAAATGGGGGATATGCGATTTTCATATGAATATAGCCGAGTGTGGTATCAAATGAAAGGTCTTGATTTATACATTACAATGCAAGTCTATTGGGTCGAGTAGAGTCGAAATTTCAGAGAAAACCACAAAAATTTAAATATTTCGAAAATTATGAATTTTCGCAAAACATAAGTCGCTTATTTGTAGCATTTTAAGTCCTTTACCAGCTCGAGTACGGAATGCGTTGAGTTACCAGTAATCCTGTATAATGTCTACATTAATATAACACAATTACCACAGTTAACAATATTCTCAGTAAGCTAACTACCTCCAAACTGACATGTAACAGCCATTGAGAAGTTGAGTCACGTTCAACTTTTAATTGGCCACTGTTCTTCATAGTAATAGACAACTTCTATGAAACATACATCGTTAATTATTACACAGAGAAATGAGAGGTTTTCATGATCTAAAATGAGGTAATGGAGATTAAAAAAGCCCCTGATACCTTGTGGTATGTTTTCAACTATTCTTTTTCCATGTTTTATCTGGAATTTCGTATTTATTTAATTTGAAAGAAAGAAGAAGAAAGAAAGAAAGTTTATTCCATACACAAGTACCTACTTGAATGAAATACAGACAATGAAAATAAAATAAGAAAATAAAAATAGTTGTAGTTTTTTTTTGCTTTTCTCATGCATGATAATAATAATATAATAACAATTCATTACATAATTTATGAAAAATATTTGGTGTAATGTAATAAATGCATATGAATGAATGAAATGCATAATATGAAACCTGTGATTACAGGACGCCCTGATGGTTCAGAAGGATACATTTTATTGTAAAAGACTCTCGGTTTTCGATATATGATACACCCTGTATAAAAGTGATTTATAAAATTTTTAGCGAATGTTATATATAATAACCACAGTTAACAATATTCTCGGTAAGCTAACTGCCTCCAAACTGACATGTAACCATTGGGAAGTTGAGACGCGCTCAACTTTTAATTGGCCACTGTTCTTCATAGTAATAGACAACTTCTAGGAAACATACATCATTAATTATAATAATGAGAGGAATGAAACGTTTTTATTATGAAATACGAAGTTGCTATTAGGTGTTAAAGTAGAATTTTATAATTAAAAAAAATACATTAAGTTTTGATTGAATAATGATAAAATTTAAAGATAGAATTTCTCTTAAAACATTATGCAACAAGTTATTTATTTATATTCAATGAAAATAACGCTTTTTCTGTCCATGTAATACTTCTACAAATACTTATGCAGAATGTCTCGTCATGAGCAAATCTTGACGGCGATACCTTAGGAAATAATCAATCAAAAAAAAAAAAACATTCGTATCATATTTATGATTTTTTTGCGATATAATTTTGGGATATTAAGGATTATTAGGTTTTTTAAATTACAATTAATTAATTTCAGTTGAAACCGCCCATTACAGCTGCTATCATGAGAACATAAATCATAGCTTTATGATAAGCGTCTAATATATTTTAAAAATATTGTGCACTTTTAAATTTGAGCGATTTGAAAATTATCATTCATGAATTTTACGCCTTAGCAGGACAAACCGGATTTTTGGACTTGTATGATTAGTACCTACAATGTATAAAATATGTAATAAGATATGTTTATTCCTAAATGAACAACATCAAAATGCTAATCAAAGATTATCTATACATATAATAAAACAGTAACCGAACCATTTCTGTACATTGAATATTTTTCAAAAAGAGTAATTGGTATGCAATATGTATGTTCTATAGATACCAAAACCATGGTTAAAAATTTTTTTTTCTGTTTGTCTGTTTGTCTGTTTATCTGTTTGTATGTGCGTCAATCACGTAATAACCACTGGGCAGATTTTGATAAAATTTCACATGCTGATAGACCAATACTAGGTTCAACTTATAGGCTACATTTTATTTGAAAAAAAATATTTTTAGGGGTGGCTTTCCATACATGTGAACGAAGGGTTAAAAATAAATTCACGAATAGAAAATTAAATGAGGTGTCATTCGATAGGTCTTTAAAAATGAAATAAAAGTTTCTAAATGCGTTTTTTGCTAAAATAAATATTTTTTGAGATATACGCTTCTAAAGTCGTGAAAATGTTATACCACGTGACAATGTGAGATTTTGGTTGAGTTGCGAACATGCTTTTTTATATTTTAACGTATAGATTAAGAGATTAAAACACTCAATGAATGCCCAAAAACCTTCAAAAAATAACTAACTCTCCACCCGCGGCTTCGCTCGCGTGGGCTACAATTTTCTGTATTTAGAAGAGGCGCGCGCACTGTGAGATTGCGCACTCGCACTATAGACATGCGCATATATGAGCGGTCCTTCAACCGTAATTTTTTAAACTTTTGTTGTGCGCCTCTAAAAAGTACAGAAATTAGTGGCCCACGCGTGCGAAGCCGCGGGCGGAAAGCTAGTTTTTAATAAAATAGAATATGAAAGAGATAAATAATAAAAGAAAATTAAAGTGATCGGTGCCGTATGCATATGATCCATTATTTGTAAGGAAGTGCGATCACTATTCCATACAAATGTTACGATTCGTAAAATCGATACGATGACGGACAGTGGACACCTAGCTTTAGACGTAAACCTCTTCATAAAGCATGGCTCTATATTCTAGATAAGCACTTTACCAATGCATCAGGATTGACGGCTGCACATTTGCATACGTTTGGCGCGCAGACTGACGTCATAATTACATGCGAATTTATAATTCGAAAGCGATGCGGTTTGCGCACCCTGTATATGACTCTAAACGAACTATTTATCTACAGGACTATCTGAGTGTCTTTTGCAATTGCAGAGTTTGTTCAAAATATATAGATATGATACTCTTGGCTATCCTTTAAAACCTTTACAACATAATATGTGTCACCACTCCATTTCTACTCGGAAAAAGTATTACGCTATCACGCGTATTCTACTAAGTTATCTTAATTTTACTTCCACGCAGGTTACGTCAAATATGACGTATGACAAATTTCAATCGAAAATTCATAACATAAAAATATAATACTTAATGAATAGATCGAAGTAACGAATGCAGGTGTTAAATTTTCTTCTCCGAAATTTTATTAACGAGAGTTAGTAGAGTTTTTTTCCCGACTCAGAAGTAAATTTTGGTTGACAGAGGTTGAGTGAAGTGGAGAAATGCTCGAGATACTTATTAAAATACGGGTGTTAGTGTCGTACGGTGGCCCGGACGCTCGTATTCCCATCATTAACCCTCTCCCTTTCTTCCTTAATCATTAATGATGATGAAGGAAAGGGGGGGGGATTAATCCCATCCCTTTCCTTCATGCGATCAAGGCATCTGCTACACTTTTGCTGATGTTGTATGTACATGCAACTTAGTAAAAATTGAACCGTATGCTCCGCTTGCCTACTAACATAAAAGAAGGTATCTACACTATTATAAAAAAAGAACTGATTTGATTTTTTTATTTTTGGTTGATTTGTATAGACTCCAAAACTACTGGACAAATGGAATCATACATTATCCCTAATGAACAAAAGTTATAGAACATTATAACCACATTTATATAAAATAATGACCTAACTATTGAATCCAATAAATATATATCGTCCAATAATAATAACGTTTTGTTATGATTTCTTTAAATAACCGTGAATTGTTTATAAACAAAATAATATTGCTTTTGACATTATTATGAAGTGTAGCATTTATATAATGATTGATTAAATATAAATTAATTGAACTGTATGATTAATTTGAATAAAATTCAATTTATTTCAATTTAATTGATTAGTGAAATTATTTAAACCACAATAATAATGATTCAATATAAATTAATTCATATTGCCTGATTTAAAAAAAATGTAATGAATTTATATTTGTTTTATACTAGCTTCAGCTCCCGTTAAAATCGGACTTTATTTTTATAAATAAATTCCCGATTATATACCTTTAGTAGTTACTGCGTGATTGACACACAAATACCCAAACTTTCTACATTGATAATTTTATTTCATTTGTTTTGACTAGCAATTGCTTTGATATGCGGAACCTTTGCCTATATATATACCAAATTTCATCAATTATATCATCATTTTTGCGTGTAAGAGTAATAAACACAAACATACATCCTCACAAATTTCTGCACTTATAAGTAGGATTTTAGTCAAATATAAGTAATAAATTTTAGTGAAATATAAGTAGGATTTTAGTCAAATATTGAAGCTAGAATAGGTATTGCTATTGAAACTAAACTGATTAATAGTGCCTTTCAATTGTAATTGTTTTGTAGTAGTCTAAACAATGAGGCTTTGTAGATATATTTATTAGTGAGTCAATAATACTTCGGGACCAACTGGGAAATAATTGAATAAACCTTTTTATGAAAAACTGGCTGATCCGCGCGGCTTCGCTTCCGTAGCATCATGGTATATATTATATAGCCTATAAAATATAGCCTATGTTACTCGTGGATAATGTAGCTTACAAATGGTAAAAGAATTTTTAAAATCGGTCCAGTAGTTTTGAGCCTTTTCATTACAAAAAAACAAACAAAGTTTTCCTCTTTATAATATTGATGTAGAAAAAGGGAAGGAGCACGCGTGTCCCAATTTATTTTTTTATAATAAAAATATGGTGAATATGAAAATATGGTGAACATGTAATAGCCCATTAACATCTGTAACTAAAGTGTCAGGTGCATTGCTAGCTTTAAGGAAGAAAAGGAAAGGAATATAAATAAATATTCCTGGACATTTAACACAACGCCATCTAGTCCCAAAGTAAGCAAAGCTTGTACTATGGAGACTAGATAACTGATAAACATATTTATACATACTTTTTTTTGTAAATACATACATACTATAGATAAATTAACACCCAGACAGTAGAGAATTATAATGTTCATCACATCATAATTTTCTGCTTGTGGGGATCGAACCCACACCCTCCGGCGCAATAGACCACGCTGAACCACTGCGTCAATCGGGTCGTCGTCACAATATGAGAATAAAGGAGGTGAAATTGAACGATTGGCCGAAGCTCGCATCTGTTTAATTACAAACCCCCCACCAGAAGATCAGTGTGAAACACTGTGCTTCTTACGATTAGCGAGTGCCCAGAGGCCTGCATTCCCATGGCATTTCTCTCCCATCTTGTTCAACTTCCCATAATTAATCTTCTCCTTAAAGCCGGCTAGGTATCTGCGACACCTTGATTTGTAGATGTTCATGGGCTGCGGTCAGTCATTTAACATAAGGTAAACTGCATGCTCCGCTTGCCTGATATAACATAAAAAAAGAATCGGATGGATTTAGAGGCCTCTGGTCTTACTTACCGCACGGGATTCGGTATTACATTGCTTCATAATTTTCTTTGGTGGTAGCGTTCTCGGTGTGTGTGTGCCACAGCACAGACTAATAATCTATGTACCCTCTATTGAATAAGTAACAATACAGATAATTCATACACGACACTACGGACCACTGGTTGAAAACCCCTGCTCTATAGTATATACACAGCAACGGAGACATACAGGATGTTTTTTTTAGTTCAGCCTGTTTTAAGCTAACTATTTTTCTTTAAAGATATAGTCCACTATACTTCACAATAGCATTAAATTTACAGTCAGCAATATCAAATACACATCACGTAGCCGATCGATTACAGGGTGATCGTAAAGTTGGCACTTTCGTTGGTAGTGGGTGTAAAATCGTGGATTTATTTGCACTCGGCTAGGAATTTAAAGTTTAAGAGTAATGAGATTCACCTGTGTTAAAGGAATTTGCACTCTATGTTAGAGTCGTTTTGTACTGATTTGTTTATGTGTTACATGACTAGTGTTATTTGCGATTTAAAAATGCATTGGATTGGAAGTGAATAAGAGAATTCTATTTTTTTTATGGCAGAGCAGGCAACGGAGCAAGTGGGTCACCTGATGGTAAGTGATCACCGCCGCCCATTTCTACCCGTGAGTGTCATAAGAGGCGACAGAGGGTAATTCTGCTGCATAACATTTTCAGCAATAAAGGTGTGGGAGGCGAGCATTGTATGATTGGGTCAAGCTCGCGCCGGTATAATTATTACCCCCAGAAGAACATCGACGTGAAGCAGTATTACACAGCGTTTCATTCGGTAATCCGGGGCCCGGAGGCCTATATTCCTATCCCATTCCTCTCCCATCCTGTTGTACTCCTAACATTAATCCTTTTCTTATCACCTCCCTTTCCTACAAGCCGGCAAGGCATCTACGATGTTCATGGGCTACGGTCAGTCAATTAGGTGAACCGCATACTCCGCTTGCCTGCTGTAAAATAAAAAGGCTACTCATCACCTGACATGTAATAAGTAGCAAATAAACTTCAATAGCGCGATTTAGGGATCGTGACGCAATGAAACTGTCACGTCAGCGGTCACGGGACCATAACCACGGGAAACGGTTCGATACCATTGTTTATGACGGTTATCGCCAATTTATGCCTCGTATTTTAATACTATCGCGCGATTTATGGCATTTATTAAATCAAAGCTAAATAGCGTTGTTTCAATGGTTTAGCAAGTAAACGTGGTTGCTGACTTGTCGGTAAAGGATACAGGTACGGTATTTAATGAAGTGTAGCGATGTTAAGCTACAGAAATTCTTTAACTTGGGTTAAAATTTAAGAAACGGAGATTCTTTCTTCTGGAATTAATAGTATGTGCATGTATGTCTATCATCTAGTTTCCATAGTACAATCTTTGCTTAGTTTGGGACTAGAGAGCGTTGTGTTAATGGTCCATTAATATTTATTATTTATTATTGTTTATTATAGATGAGAATTTAGTGTTACATAAAATGATTTATCGAACTAAAAGTTCATTTCGATCGGATTATCAAAAGATCCGTCATTTACAGTATAACGGAATTTTTCGATATATTTCAATTGAATGGTATAGAAGGTGTTACATAGTAATATATTTGTGTATAAATAAATCATATTAAAATAACAAGGCCTCGCCGACCGTTTTCATTATTTTTTATGTGTTTAGTAACATGTTCTGAATGTCTTCTAAACAAATGAAACGCAATGTAACAACTTATATAAATAAACTTGTAAAAAATTTTAAAACAACAAGCAACAATTCACAGTGTAAATTACACTCTAGCAACATTCAATTATGTTTCCCGCCAACAATCCTCTTGCATCGCATAACAGTTGAAGATCAATGGCAATTGCTCGAGTTTGCCTGTCTACCTGTGCAAATATACTGCAACCATACCAAAACACACATAATATTATTTAATTAACCAATATTATCTGTATGTGTTAATAATATTTATAAAAAATACTAAGTTTCTGTGTCAAGGAATCTGAAACGTCTTAAATGGATATTTCCATCAAGAAAATTCTTAGTCGAAACATGGTCTGAAGAAGGAGACGGTATTTCATTGTTTAATATTTGTTTAAATAAATAATACTTTTATTACCATAAACACAAATCAGAAAATAAAATGCAGATGGAGTGCACCGAGGATTCAAGTGACGCCGGAAAGCAAATACAAAAACGTTTATCTAATTTGACGTAACATGTCACGAGAACGTCGCAATATTTAAAGAAAAAATGCAGTCTTGTGTTATTATAACATTGTAAAAGTTGTTCCCAAAATCAAAAACAAACAGATTGATATATCCTTTCACATGTAACTTCAGGTTAATTGGCTCATTCAATGTTTTAATCCAATCAATATCTGGTACCAACACGCACACAGATGCACGTGTACGTACGAGTAAATAGCGTTACTCGAGTCAAGATGGACTGTGCTGAAACACTGCATCTGTTTGTTCTCTAATCTGTGGCCATAAAAAAGTTTACGTCAGAAAATAAATTTCAATTTAACAAGATTTTGCACCGACTTTGTATTGATTTCAACAAAAATGAAATAGAAGTTATTTTCTACTTTTTAGAGCGGAGAAGTTGGTTCTGTTTTTTGGCAAAACATTTTATATATCTCTTTTTAGTGTACGTGAAGGGTAATCACATCATCTAGTCACAATTTAGTTGATATATACATCATTAAACCTTCACCGCAGAGCTTATTCCCTGGAATATCTTCCACATGGATGATCAGACTTGAACCAAATTTTCATGGAACCCCACTGGAACTCTACTTTCGAATGCAAAAAGAATTTTCCAAATCGGTCCATAAACGCCGGAGATATGCGGTAACATTCATAAAAAATACGGTCGAATTGATAACCTCTTTTTTTTTGAAAGTCGGTTAAAAAAGTTTTTGCACTAACAAAATTGCAAACATTAACCATCATTCAACTTAGTATTTGGCGGTAAATGGATCCATCAAACAATTTTAGCTCAATCCTCTTACATGCGTTACAATTGAAAACCAATCGTTGGCAAGTACGTTCGTTTGTTCACTGCATTGAGTTTACATTCAGATACAGACAATTCAATTTACTGACTTTTTTATTAAAATATAGAATTAAAGTCTATTTCACACTATTTCCTCATTCTTTAATAAACCTTATTTGATTTACAACCGCTCTTTCGTAAAATCATCATCAGCATAATAAAAATAAATAAAATATTTTTTTAATGAGTTATAGTTGATATTGATTCGATGCCGAAGCATCTCCTTTGACCTTTTGAAAACTTAAATTTTGTAGTTTATTTATGTAAATTACAATTTTTTTATAAAAAACTCACAAAAAATTAGATTCTGGGGCGGGATAAAAGTTTAATAATCTTCAAATATTAATAATTTAAAATTTTAAATAAAAAAATTAATAATTTAGATAATAATTCACAAATATTTCATTAAAATATTTCGGGGAATGATTGCTTACTTGTAACAATTTTAAATATTATAATTGTAGTGGTCTGAAATACAATATATTTCAATGCAGAGGGAGTACCCTAGCATTAAACACATTTTTGTACACATCATATTTACAAGAGAACAATTGCTTGATTTATAGCTAAATTTTAACCTCCCCTACATGCCCCAAGCAATAAGAATCAGATCCCTCTCGAGAATGGTATCCTCTAGTAATATTCGGTAATATTTTATAGTAACCTCGGGTAATATTTGGTAATATTTTAAGCGACTCGAGGAATGGGCAATAATCGGATACCTAACAGATGCCTACTTGAGAATTGCTCATAGATTATTGTGGATTATTGCAGATGTGACAAAATTAAAAAATGGAAGTGCTTATTAAAGAATTGACGGACATTTCGAGATATTGCAAATCTGCTGTAAAGCTCAGTATTCAGATTCTATGTAGAATTTTCATTATTGCCATACTTTATTAGAGTCATTGAAAAAAAACTAGAGTGAAATCTCAAAAAACTTAAACAATAATTTAATATATTCTGCGGCGTAATTGATCATCGAAATAGTATTAAAAATTACACTATTTACAACACTTTTAGTCAATAATTTGAATAAATATATATTTTTTTTAATGCATTTTCATAACATTAGCTTTATATTTTACTTCTCAATGTTTTAAATTGTATTTTTATAACCTTTCATCGAACGACAGCTTTTTAAAAATTTAAACCTTGATTGCAAAAAATGATACTTTTAACTTTTTATAAACAAAGGCAGTTCTGTATATTATAAATTATAATCTATGACGCATCTCAGCGCGTCGGTCATGACAGATGGGTCGCGGTGCGGTCGGCTCGCGTGACAAATGTGGCCGCGGTGGACACGGCCGTGCGGTCAGCGAATGGAATTATGTGACACATCTACATATGTGCTTAGTCTGTGGACCTGTTAGCGCCTGTCACTCGAATTTCGGTTTGTGTTTTGATGCAAATACCCGGTATGTTGAAGGGAATACTATGTTGTTTATGAAAATATTTCGCGGAAAGCTTACCCATAGATAAATATTACAAGAGTTGTGTCGTTCTTAAAAATAACATACTTCAATTGTTTTGTCGTATTGAGTGTTAATATTAATTATAAATTTAAAAAATACCTTATAATTTTACCAAAAACATAATTAATAGTATCACTATTAAAAATTTATTGTTATGATTTGGATATTTAGCCCTTGACTGGGCTATATTTTAAATTATTTAGCAAAGCAAATAACTAAATTAGTTCCAATTACTTTTGCTATTGGTTCCATCGTTCCATTGAAATTAGTGAACTGGAAATAGAAAAAAAATGCTTGTGCTTATCTCAATGAACTAGAAATATTTATGTCAAATTTCCTAAAACTCAGAAGATTACGACCTACGAATTATATTAAAAGAATTCAAGAAAACATAATGCATGTCTTCAAAATTATGAAACAACTTTATAACGAATCTCATAATAAAAAATATAAACTTTTATAATATCAAAAAACACAAAAGCACGGTACATCCAATTTAACTTCCAAAACTCGTAAAGGGGTTCCTTAATTATAATAAGATTGTGTAGGGGTGACTCAATAGAAAAATTCTATTTAACCATAAAATGCACACTTAGGGTCGGAATGATCCCCTCAGAGGCATAATCGAATATCGTCTTATTTATGAGTTGCACATTTTATAGCTTCCTGTGTTTAACGTGTCTGCAGGCGATTACGGTGTCTTTGAGGCCCTATTGGGGGGTTGGCCTGCATTTGTTGCTAGTACCCTTGTTAATTAAAATGACGTGACCATGTCTCATAAGCTGTATTGTAATTTTTTATATTAAGGATTAAAGCCTAAGTTAATGAGTGTCTAGATGTGGGTAGAAAATTGGTAACTATGTAAATAAACCAGTTAGTACCCGGTGTTAAGCAAATACCGAAGTTTGTGAGTTCAGTTCTTCTTATTTATAATTGGCTTCGGCTTCGCTTCCGTAGTATAATTTTATATAGGCTATGTTCATCAGGGATAATGCAGGATCCTAATGGTAAAAGAATTTCTCAAATCGGCTTGTAATATATAATTTTATTTTAATGTATCTTGTAATTATTTAATTTAATATAATATTATGGAATTGTTTTTGGGTCGATATAACCTTAATAAATAAATTATTCTTATTATTGGAAATATGCCACCACCATTTAAATTACACCACGTTACATAAAACTAATGAGTGATTGCATTGCAGTGCATTTTAAAACCCGTACGGATGAATCGTATCCAAAGTGCCGATACAAAGTAAAAAAGAAATTTTCAACACACCAACATTCAATTATTTTCACCGCCAACAATTCCATCCCAATCCTCTTACATCGCGTTACAATTGAAAATCAATCATGGGCAAGTACGCGGCTATGTGCAATGTAATAAGCGAGTTTGCATTGCAGATAGTTCCGTGCAAATATAGTGTATACGACACAAAAACCGGATCGATACGATATTTATTTAAGAGTTTTGTACGTCAAGACAGTCATGGTAAGTGAGTGCTAGGTTTTTATAATGGTGGAATGGTTACTGATGGGAAAAAAGAGGGGAATAGAAGAGTAATAAAGGAATTGGATGGACAAACCTGACGCTATCACCACACGAAACGCTACTAATAACTAACCATGATCAAGTTTCTTAAAGATTTTTGAACAACGGCTTTGCTTTCATATATTACACTGTATTTTTGTTTTCGTCAAGTGAATAGGCACCTTCTAGGCAGACATGAATAACATCTTCGACCGCACCACCACTTTCCATCAGGTGGGGTAGCGGCTATTCTACCTAAAAAAAAATGCAAATTTGTACTTCTGTTCTCCACTTATTAGATCTTATATTACATTTCTGAAGGCGTCGAAGACATAGGCTTTGCTAAGTTTGGAGCCTATTCTGATGTGGATATTAGCCATAAGGATAACCTATGTAATGATTTTAATAGGTTCAATTCAGACCGGACACACCACTGCAAAGTATCTTTATTTTAAGTACCATACATCAGTCATGAATACACCATCCATCATAAAAGAACTAATTCACAAACGGCTACTTACAACTTTAATCACTCCATCTATCATTCATAATCCTCTGATCTCACTGTCAGGGACCAAAACTCAACTAGTACCATATCGCAATCGACATCTGTAACTCGAATCAAACTTTACCCATAAATTACGGGAGATAAGCGAAAATATTGTCTTCGCGGGCATATTTTCTGTGGCAGATAATAAGTTCTGACAAACAAAAGAACGAAACTCGATTGATAAATTTGTCATGCATAATAGCTTCGTTGGAACTGCATGGATGTAGCAGGCATATATTGGTGAGGTTATCAGAAGCTTAAACAAAATTTGATGTATGAGCGATTAAGAGCAATTTTTGGTTTAGGCGTGAAGAATAGACAGTCAGTGACCTACTTCTTTTATATTCTGATAAAAAAAAAACACTTATCTTTACTTTAGTTGGTCGAAATTATCGAAGCTTGGAACCACTTGGAAGGTTCAACCTTTATTGAGATCGGAGACCTGAATAATTCAAATAACACTGCATTTCAAATTATAATGGTCGGGCTTTGAGTCTATAAAAATCTGCCAATGTCAAGCACACTTCAAGTACCACAGAATAATGAAATAGCGCAGAACCGTCACTAGCCCGTTGCACGTAAATCACAGCACCACTCTCGGCCCATTTGCGCGCGAAATAGAAAACCCTCACGCCTTGAATTATATACAATTTGTATCACACTTTCGCTCGAAATAGTTTTTGTTTACTAGTTGCATCGGAACTACGTTGGAGGAAAATCATTTAGTTTCCATTTTAGTGAGAGGGATCGGGAAACGAACAGGATCCGAGATTCTAGGAGGTCTTGAGACTTTGCATGACACAAGAGATTTTGAACCACTGGCATTTAAACTAGAGGAAAATATTAAAAACTAGCCGATCTGTGCGGCTTTGCTCCCATGGAATAATGTTATATATTATAGCCTATAAAATCTAGCCTATGTTCCTCGTGGATACTGTAGCTTTCGAATGGTGAAAGAATTTTTAAAGCCAGTCCAGTAGTTTTTGAGCGTACTCTTAATAACCAAATAAACAAACAAAGTTTTCCTCTTTATAATATTAATGTAGCTTACAGTAACGACTCAAACAAAATTGTAACATAAAATAAAAAAATACCTGCGGTATTTAATGCCTAAATTTAACGATTGAACAAATTGTAGAAAAATTATATGAACACACGATAAAAGCTCACATAACAAACAACATATTCAAAAAATACCAACCATTTCTACCCACTTAATACCGTAATACATTCAAACAAAATGACGTCATTTACAATGAACACACCCACACACCGAGACACGTTGACAAGTGAAAAACTATAGCGTTTCCCGAAATAGAGCGGGCAATAATTCGTCCGTCGCATTTCCTACCAGCGATGAGGGTGGCGTGTCTGCGGAATTTATACTCTATCCGCGGAAATTGACTGGGCTTTAAGTTATTATTTATAATTCAATTTGGAAAATGTTTGTATGTGAGTGGGTCGCGGATTTATTTGATAAGTTTTGGAATATCTTTCGGTTAGTTTATTAAGTTATAATTTGCTGTAAATTGAAACTTTTTATAGGTATCCTAGATATGGAAAATTAAAAAAAAAACAAGAAACAATTTCAATGTATTTTTTAATTTATGAAAATTAAAAAAAAAGTACCAAATACCAAATTTATTTCACAGTTAATATGTGTATTAATCGATAAATAAAATAAAAATAAAAAAATAATAAGTGAGCTTCTTGCTATAAAAAATATAAAGTGTTAAGTCCAGAAAATAAAATTTATTGTGTTAAAAACGTGGGAAAAATTGTTCTTTGTTATATTATAACTAGCTCCTGCACGCGGCTTTGCTCGCGTTAATTTCGAATGAATAAGAATACCCTATCACTTAATCCATATACTACACCACACCTAATACCCTATCTCTATACGGAATTTCATCAAAATCAGATCAACGTGATAGACATACAAACATCCAAACATCTAAACATAACTTCAAATGTACAATACTACTAGAAACTAGGACTAAGAAAAAGAATATTTTTAGAAGTAATCAATCATAAAAAATCATCCTGTATTCTTTTACAATTCGAACGAAAATTAATCGTAACTTTCCGATATTACACTAGAGCGGTCTCATTTACACAGTACCGCGAGCGACTTTGACAAACCAGTCGCGAGGAAAAAGATGTATTTTACCGCGATAACATTCGGTGTGACAGAAGCCATAAATCGCTTGGCTAACTGTAACTTTAAAACGATGAACTTGGGCTATTGAAGATTTATTGAGTCTCTGTGCTTTTACTTCTGATTGATTAAATATATTAGAGTTTAGTGCTAT
>LQNK01000289.1:151700-163192 GCA_001586405.1 Phoebis sennae | reverse complement strand
CCTTATTAGTATACTGTGATTTACCCTGTCAAACGCTTTTTCAAAATCAGTAAATATAACATCTATTTGCGTTTTGTCGTTCATATTACATTTAATCATGTGAGTAAACTCCAACAAATTCCAACAAATTTTATTTTGAAGGTTAAAGTAAGTATAGCAAATTCTAAGCTGATGATTGTTTTTGATTGTACGAAGCCAATGTTTTAGTATCCGAAACTGAAAAAATAATAATAAGCCCCAAATTGAGAACTAAGTTTTTTGGGAAGTCGGGCAAAAATTTAAAACCCAGGATATCTCAAAATTGTTTAATAATACATGTAATAGTAGAAACAATAAAAATAGTAAAAAACAACAAATGCATGTGTCATTTAAAATATTTTTTTATATTTTAACTAAAATCTTCATATGTAACTAATTAATTTTTAAATAAATATTTGCATCATTAACAAGCCTCTGTTGCGTTCTAATCTGTACGCAACCTTGAGATTATAGTCCGGGAGTCGGGTGTGAAAACACCCAGATGTTCTTAACGCAATTTGGATGATCATTGTGTAAATAAATAGCTGAAACTCAATTAGGCAACTATTGAAGGGAGCCCCAACGGCCGGCGTGCAAACAGCTGGCTTAAGTTATCGGTGTATTATGGTAATGTAGCAATTTTAAGAAGTTTGTAAATATGGGATATGGACATATCCGCTATGACATCTTAATGGGGGTAAATATAGAAAGGGTTATTTTTAATTTTTTTTAAAGGATTTTATTGAATATGGAAAGTTCTCGCGTTAAAACAAACGCAAGATTATATCAGGGTTATTTTCGTTTAATAAAATATATTATTTTTTATTTATAAAAAAAACTATGAAAAAATGTTATCATCATCCAACGTATAATATAAAATACGACCCCATCCCGCGACTATGTCTCTGTGGACAAAACTGAAAACCGTCTCTTGTTTTAATCTTCAAATTTAATCTTTATCTATAAAATGTTTTTTAACCCTTCACAGATTACATACAGACAGATTAGATACAGATTTATTTTTGTTGAAATGTATTATATGTTGGTGCAATATATTGTTAAATTGAAAATAGATAACGGTACCGATTTTGTATAGATTTCAACATAACAAAATAAAAGTAATTTTCTGTTTTTTAGTGTGAGGAAGTCGGTTCTATTTTTTGACAAAAAGTTATTAGGTCGGCCTCACACATGCTGAATGTCTGTAATTCAGGATCTGATTTCAGATCCTTACAGGTCGATCTAAGAAATTCAGAATCTGAAAAAATCAGGATGTGTGTGGAGCAATCCGATATTGTATTGGCCTTTCTGAATTAAGATTCTTAATTCATCTTGAAAATTCAGCATGTGTGTGGCCCTATTGTCACTTTAACTCGAAAGGACAAAATCCAAATAACCCAAGTCTAAACCGTGATTTGTAGGCGTTAAAAACAACTACCAAAACCCAATGTAGCATTCCACTTAATGAGTTTACTTCGCAAAGTCGAAAAAGTGGGGACTCATTCATTTTTCGCCGGCAATCTATTAAAGGCGCGATAAACGCAGGCCGCGCTAAAATAAATTGATTTTATTCAAATTCCTATTAAAACGGCTCTGTGTTTCTTCGGATTGCACAAGCCGGGTCGTAACCTAGAAAATATTGGATGCGATTCATGTTTAAGACAAATATGACTGTAAGGATACAAATAGACCACGAGCAGAAAAGTATGTGATGAACATTGTAATTTTCTACTGTCTGGGTGTTAATTTATCTATAGTATGTATTTATTTACAAAAAAAAGTATGTTTAAGTATGTCTATCAGTTATCTAGTACCCATAGTACAAGCTTTGCTTAGTTTGGGACTAGATGGCGTTGTATTAAATGTCCAGGAATATTTATTTATTTATTTTTATTAAATAGATGTTATCGTCAGAAAAATATGTTACAACAGTTTATAGTGATAGTAGTATACTTATTATATTCTATTGTCAATGATAATGAATATAAAACCGATTTTAAACTATAAAAATTTATATTTGAGTGGGTTTTAAGACTATTATTAAAGGCCAAAAGAAACTTCTTTTTCGGCTTCACGATGATGGCTGATTTTAACATCAAAAAATATTGAATCTTTGATTTTGCAAAAAAATATAAACAGTCTATATAATTTCACTAATCGATAATTCGATGGTACTCTTAATAGGCCAAATTTAAGGTATCTTATTTATTCAATTTTGCTTATATTTCTTGCATAGATTATATGGACTTAAACGAGGCGTTGCGATGGAGACTGTTATGTAGTAGTAGTTTAGAATTTGATCCTGAAATTTCAAAAATTCAGCCTGTATATTTGACTTTGCTTGTCAAATGTTTGTTTACAATAAAATGCATAGCAACATGGCCGGCGAACGTTTTCACTCGTTCAGAAATTGGTAAATTGTAAATTGCATTTTTTCGGTTATTTACGGCAAAAAAAAATTTTTTTTGGTATAGTAGATCAATTGATTTATTTGTTGTCAGGAAATGAAATAAAAATTTAATTGTATCGCACCTCCATTCTTCGTGCATCATCAAAACTTCCCACTCAGGGCTTGTAATTGAAAAGTTTGTAGCGATGTAAAGTGATTTATAAGACAGAGTGTCCGCTGACGACCTTTTTTACCAAATTTCATTACAATGCCTTGTCCGACTTCACTCGTCTGCATAAATTACGTTCAGATTAAATTATTGGCTGTCTCTGATGTGCAGTTAATCTATTCTTACGTCTTACAGTGCCTTGAGATTTACTTTTTATTTAATTTGTCTTATACAATGAGTTTATTTATTTTTTTTATTAATAGGTACAATAAACACTTAAATTATGTAGTGTTAGTAACATTTGTTTACAGTAACTGAAATGTCAATGTCATGATAGTATAAAACAGTGGTGCCATCTATATAATTGATTATTGAGTATTATTTTGTATTTAGTCTTGAATGTTTAAGTATTAAATGTATTAGTCAACTTTGTATAATATCTAATATTGTTATTAATAATTATTGGAAATGGACATTAACTAAATTGACATGTACCCTCTCTTGAATATTGTGTTATTGACTATTATAAAATAGGTTGTAAGTATTGTATTCCTCTCAGACTGTTACGAAACATTGGATAATAAACATGTACGTGCAAGTGATGTGTATCATTGGAAACCATTCTCAACACAAGATATAGTTTAAATAGGTATAGATATTAATAAATAGCTGCCCCCCAGGGCTTTGCTCCCGTGGGAATATCGGGATGATATATAGTCTATAGCCTTCCTCGATAAATGGGCTATCTAACAATTTTTCAAATCGGACCAGTAGTTCCTGAGATTCGCGCCCTTAAACCAACGAACTCTTCAGCTTTATAATATTAGTATAGATGTAATGACGTTTTTTATATAAGTTTTGGCTAAAGAAAGTTTACATCTACACTAATATTATAAAGAGAAAAGATTTGTTTGTTTGTATTGAATAGGCTCCGAAAGTATAGAACCGATTTGGATGATTATTGAGACCAATATTTAATTCAAAAATTATTGATCAAAAAAACTTATATTATAACTTGCTAGCTGAGCTCCTCGGTTTCACCCGCGTATATATCTTGCTCCTGTAGGGTGTTAGGGATAGGATTTTATCCAAATCGGTCCTGTAGTTTCGGATCCTATTGAATACAAACAAACGAAAATATTTCCTCAATATTAGTATAGATTTGCAGATCCTTTTTCTAATTAAAAAATTGTAATCGAAATAATTGCGGATTCAGGAAAAGGGAAACGAAATGAGTTTTCGCAGCTTCTTAGCGCCTACTGGTGATTTATTAAGGCCGGTAACACGTGTGCACATCATAGTTAGCTGTAACCAATTATTATTTGTTAATAGGACTTTTATTATATACATAGTATAATAATATATTATTAAAATTATTAATGAATTCTCGTATTTTTGTTTGTATCCATAAATAGCTGATTTAAAATATTTTGATATGTTTTGTTGGCTGTAACCAATTATTATTAATGGGACATTTAATAAAAGAAGTAAACAATGATTGTTTGGTGTGTCCATTAAATGTTAAATGTATTGCAAGATTTCAGGAACTATGGAAGAGTGTATGGAAGCATCGTCCTAATATAATAAAATTTAACATAAAGCACAAAAAATATTTGCTACTAGAACTTTCATAAAATTAATGCAGTTATCATGTCGTGACTTCCAAAAGATTCAGCAAGAAACGGCAACTTTACTATCAATAAATATTATAAACTAACAGTATGTATATACAATAACTACTTTGATTACTTTTCTCGGATCGTCCATAATTATAGGGTTTTAATCGAAATAAAAACGAAGGAAAAACGGGCGAAACGAAATGAGTTTTCGCAGCTTCTTAGCGCCTACTGGTAATTTATTAAGGCCGGTAACACGTGTGCTGCAATACATCATAGTTGACTGTAACCAATTATTATTTGTTAATGGGACATTCTTTAAAATAAAAGATTATTGAAGTAATTAATCATTTCTTGCATTTTTGTTTGTAATTAATATTAATTGCTATACAAGCAAAAATACAAGCAGAATAGATAATTAAAAAAAAGCGCGTAATTGTTTAAAATTTAGCAGGTACAACAATTCTGATTCAGATATTCCAATAACATTTTATTACATTTATTTGAAAAATCAGAATTAAAATCAAAAAATATAAGAAAACATAAATTTTTGTTTATAAGGATTCAATTCTTATGCGTATTCGGCATTTTTTCAAATAATTTATTCTAGAGTTTTCTACATTTACGTTGTTTTTTTTTCTGAAATGTATTTACAAAAAGTGTTCTGTTGACTTAATAATAAGTATTTGCCCCATCCTTAGGATGTTTTTAATATGCTTTTTCACCATTAATAAGTTAAGATAGTAATTGGAAAATCTGGTGTATCTTGTTTCCTTTAAAAATAGATGTTCGTGTTTTATTTATTTTAAATAGTTATTCAAATTTTAATCACTGCACTACTAGATAAACATGTGATGTTTTATTGTCATGTTTAATAATGCATTAAAATAATATGTGAAATTTCGAACAGATATCCAGAACCTTGTTCTACAAAAGTAGGCAATTCTTCCGTTTTGGCAGAAAACTCATAAGTATTACGACGAACCGTAAGTTAGATTTTTTGAGTAAAAGTTCATTTACGAAAAACTTTATCAAAAAACTATAACTAAACAAATAAAATAAGACACACACAAGCGTTCGTTTTGCAGACGAACTCACGGGTCGATGTTAGTTAAAATTATGAGACATACATTGTTTCCTTCCCAGGCTGTAATTCCAGCATCTTATCTTGCACTAGAATTTACCGACGATAAATGACCCAGCGTTCGCTAATTAACAATATATCATTGTTACCCTATTGGCGCCTTGTAATTAATATTAATTGCTATATTATATTAATGATTTATACGTTGTTAGTATTTATTGCAGTATACGGTAATATGAACAATTATTTTGCAGATGAGTTTACAATTTATGACTTTGATTATATAAAATGTTTGAAGATTTTGATGTTGTATTAAATTTGTTTATTATAAAAAAAGGAAAGAAACGTTCAGAAATATTTATTATTCTCAGAGTCGAGATATGTTTGTTTTTCTATGTCTGTATGTTTGTATATAAGTATGAAAAACTTTGTCCGATGATAACTTGAATATTGTTTATCCAACCTTGATTAAATTTTATAGACGAATAGTTAGACAAAAGATAATGTCGAGTGCGAAGATGAGCAAAATCTGTAGCGAGCTTACGAGGACAAGGAGAGTCAAATATCTTCAGTTATCTGAAGTATATTATCTGTCTGAATATTTTTTCCGATTTTGATAAAAGTCTGTGCAGGGTTAACGAAAAATAGTGGGGGTGAAATATGCAATTTCCATTGAATATAGCCGAGTCCTTATTTCTAATTCATAATATTCCTAATTTAATTCTAGTAATATTATAAATGTGAATGTTTGGATGTTTGGATTTTAAGGCGTATGTATATTTGTGTGTCTGGACAGATTTTGATGAAATTTAGTATACAGGTAGGCTGATAGAATTCCAATTCAACGCGAGCCGAAGCCGCGGATAGAAAAGAACATTATATTTAATTGTTACGTGACGAAGAAAATATAAAAACGGTCTAAGTTAAAATTTACGATATCTTGCAATACCCAAAAGCTCAAATTCTTTTCGAACCGAATAAACATTTATCTAGCTAAATTAATAAATAAGATAAATGGGAAAAATATATACTATTTTTCCATCTGTAACTCTATTATCTGAGATAAAAGAGATGGTTGCGTGTGCTCCGTAATTAGATTTTGTTGGTAATAAGGGAAATATTTCCAAGTAAATTTGCGATTAAGCCGATCTGTTATTATTTTTCTAACGAATGATTTACTATTTTTAGCGAAGAGATTAAAGGCTTTGTACTTTTTATATATTCCGTTATAAATTTGAGGCTTAAGGATTTTATGTGCTCCTATTACGTAAAAAAGAAAATTTGATGAAAATTACAGTTTTCATTTGTAAACACTCAGAAACTCTTAACCTTTGAATTGAATAGGCTCTGAAAATACTGGACCGTTTTGAAAAAATCTCTTACCATGGTAATATGAAATTATCCCTGATGAACGTAGGCTATATAACATTTTGCTTCGGTAGTGAAGCCCCTCGGAACGTCTCTACAATTATATCCATAAAGAAGTAAATTATGACATAGCTATGGAGCATGTTGATCACCTGATTTCACAGACCAGACCTCCCCAAAGATTCCCAGTACGACCTCTTTGACAGTTTTTATCCCAATCCCTATTCAATAAATTGTTAAATGTTTGCCACATACTACATGAAACATACATTTAAAAAGAAAAACACGACACGTTTAAAAATATGTTTTTCAAATCCCACAAAACATAATTAAATCATAACATGGATACGCAAAACGGACTATTTGTTGGGGACCCTTGTCACGAATTTACAAAACAAACATACAATGAAACATTATCAACCATATTTCCTTGACATACGGTCCATTTCGATTTTCGTAAATGACGGTAGATGTTAAATAAGCATATCAAACCGTTGTAAAATCAACCTTATCACCTCGATATAAAGTCTATTTCAATTTGTTGAAAAGCGAGGGTAGATAGATGTTTAGCATTTGTCACAGCGTTCGTTATTCCTGACATGGGTGGACTTAAAAATATCGGAATTTATATCCTTATGTAATGATGTCGTTTGAGTAATGGTGTGACGTCACGATTGGGGTTTACTAATCATATGTTTGTGATAGGGGATTTTGGATTACGACTCTTAAGAAATAATATTCTTTATTGAAAAATGAGGGAGTGTCGCACGAATAATAATAGACAAAAATATAAACATACTAATGGGTAGTTAAAATTGAGACAGGTTTTTTTATTAAATTTTTTGTCAACGATGTGGATTTATTTCAATGTTGAATTCGATTTATTTACAAGGTTTAAGTTTAGTTTATTTCATTTATTTAGGTTGCATTTGAAAATCCCTAAATGTTCTAATCGCTTTATGAATTTATACGAACTCAAAAGGTAAATTTGTATATGACATACTAGTTTTTCACTCGCACCTACGCTCGCGTAGGCTATAAAATTTGTGGATATTCCAAGAATTATAACGCATTTGATCATATACTTCTTTGTCAAAATTTTGACAAAACATGCCTAGTGGTTTCTACATGATTGATGCATAGACATTGACAAAAAAATCTGACCTGAGTTTTGGGATCTATCATCCTTATTGCATAGCAATTACTCTTTTTAAAAATATTCAATATACAGAAATGTTCTAGTTACTGTATTGTTATATGTATAGATGTATATGTATAATTACTTAATTTGATATAATTTACAGTCTACACCCTCATTTTGTGAAATAATGACCCACATTCATTTACCCTTAAAATAAACCCAGAAAATCATTGACCCAAATTCCTATAAAAATATGTATGAATGAAGTTATTCTGAAAGATTTCCGGAAAGATTCAATTTCACCTGAATCTTTTGACGTGAATATTTTGAAAGGACTCGAATAAAAATTAAATTTGTATAAATAGGTATCTTGTTTTTGTGTGAGAATATTCAGCTAAATTATAATTTGGCTTGTTTTGAATTATACGTATAAAAAGATTCAATTTTAGTGTTCTGTACACCCAGAGGAAAAAGAAGAAAAAACCTTATAAGATTATTTAATTATCCGTTTGTACGTCAGTTAGTCCGTCCGTCCGTCCTTCTGTCCGTAAGTATAAATAAACAGATATCTTTTTCTGTGTAATTATTAACTGAATTAATTTAGCTTGTTCTGAATTATATGAAAAGCTTTTGCGATAACTTGTTAAGCGTGAAGTAAGTTAGGAGTGGGAAGTTTAAGTTAGGTTAAGTTCTACATTTTGAAAAATGAAAGTTTATCTTATTCATTTCAAATACTTTATTTGATATGTCTCAGTCTGTATGTCTATTTGTACGTAATCAAAAAGGGATTTTTTGTTTCAGGATCACTTCATTGTGTGTATGTTCGTCTGTCAGTCTGTCAGTCTGTTTGTCTATCAGTCTGTCCATTTGTCTATCAGTATAAATAAATAGATATATTTTTATTTGTGCGAGAATTTTCAGCTGAATTAATTTAGCTTGTTCTGAATTGTATGAAAAGCTTTTGATAACATGTTAAGCGTGGAGTAAGTTAGGAGTGGGAAGTTTAAGTTACGTTAAGTTCTCCGTGTTGAATAATGAAAGTCTAATTCGTTTAAAATTACTTTATTAGATATGTCTGTAAGTCTATACGTACGTAATCAAAACAAAAAACGAATGTTTTACAGGGTCACTTAATTGTCTGTTTGTACGTTTGTCAGTCTGTCCGTCTGTTTGTCTGTTCATTTGTCTATCAGTATAAATAAAGAGTTATTTTATTATTTGTGCGAGAATTTTCAGCTGAATTAATTTGGCTTGTTCTGAATTGTATGTATGAAAAGCTTTTGCGTTAACTTATTAAGCGTGGAGTAAGTTAGGAGTGGGAAGTTTAAGTTTGGTTAAGTTCTGAATTCGAATAATGAAAGTTTATCTATTCCGTTCGAAATTACTTGGCATATGTATGAATGTAATCATGTTTAATGCTTTTTTTAAATTGATGTTTGCATTTAGAAATAATGTATTTGAAAATGGTTGTTGCATGAAATAAATACTTGTTTAATTTTAAGGGTACCATGCCTCTAAAAGAAAAGTATAAAGAAAGATATATCTTATATAATTTTTTTTTTGTCATTAATATTTAATTAAGTAATTAGCATTTATGGCATTTTTTGGCAAATTTATATTTAAAGCATCCTCATTAATATTATAAATGTGAAACTTTTGATTGTTTATATGTCAACCACGCCGCAACAACTTAACTTAATTTGATGAAATTTCGTATACTGATACTTGTTATAAGCTAAATGAGGTGATTAGATACGTCTCATTGACCTGTACACCCCGAATTTATCGTAAGTAGAGCCGCGTGTAGAAACTGGGACATAATATATCTGTAACTAGAATAAACAAAAGTTTATTAAAAAAACATTATAAGACGTATATGATTGTTCTACCTAAAATCTTGAAAATGCTTGAAAAATCGACCTTTCCAGCTCTTACGTCATCGAGCCCAGAAATAAAACGGTCTTAATGCACATTAAGTGTCCCATACGTCTCGATGGCTGAGGGTGGAAACAATAAACTATCGCGGTGGAGGGTTAAATGAGACGCCACTTCACGCCCCTAGTGGAGGGTTAACTTTGAAATGTCAGTTTTTCTGCAACAACACGTAGGCTGTCATTGTATATAGGTTATACTAACTTCTTTCCGCTTCATTCGCTTTTTATTCGGGTTCCATTGGGATGTATTCCCATCCCAATTCTCTCTGTCCTGTCCTACTCCTCTCCCAACTTCCTATGATTAATCCTCTCCCCTCTCTTTCCCTCGAGCTGGCAAGGCATCGCGACACTCTGATGTTGAAGATGTTGATGGGCTGCGGTCAGTCATTTAACATCAGGTGAACCGCATGCCCCGCTTGCCTGCTATAACATTAAAAAAAACCTTTCATCTAATCCAACTCATAGCAATAACCTATCTGTTTACAAAATTTCTTAGAAATAGAATAGAAAATATTTTTATTCTCATTTTCTAATTTAGGACCGATTCAGAAAGTCGATTGTATACAGACAGATTGATATAAAAACATACAAAGGTTCACATTTGTAATATTAGTTGAACTAGCCACATCGTGAAGCTTTATGCTTTAGCTACACGAACTGGGGTAATTTATATGAATTTCACCCTAATTATCCCAGCTGTTAGGGGTAAACTCTAATTCACGTCACAGAGTTGGTTATCATTTTATTTCTTGCCTTAACCCACCCTCAAGGAGGAGGAGAAAGGAGAGTACTTTTAAATCGAAAACTTTTTTATTTTCTTACTATATATGTATGTACGTATATATTGTGGAGCCTATAGTCTTACTTCTATCTCCGTGGCTCACTGATAATAAGTCACTCAGCAAAGACAAGTATAAATTTGAATATAGTCAAAAAACTTTAAAAACTTCCACGAGCTAGTTTCTTCATTTTTAACACATTCCACTGAAAACCACTAGTGGGTAATAAAATACAGTTAAATTTGAAATGAGTAGAAACTTTCTGAATATTAAAATGTGGAAATCGTACCTATGTTGCGTTGCCAGAGTTAAGGAACAGCATTTCGCCTTAGAAACTGTGGAGTTATAGAGACTGGAAGCGAAAAATGCATTTTAACGAGAAATAAACATAAGCTATTTTATATCAAGAGATAATACATACAAATCGGCCAAGTGAGAGTCGAAATAAAGGGTTACTTACAAGACTTAATACATATAGATGTAGACGAAATAGTATAAATGAGAACATTGTATGCGTCATCTAGTAATAAATATTTTTTAGTTGCCCGTTTTTCGACGGGTTAGAATATGTGTGTCGTAAGAGGCGACAGAGGTTAATTCCATAACCTGTTTAGAAATAAAAGAGTGGCAACCGAGCATTGCCTGATTGGGCCTAGCTCATACTGGTCAAATTAACACCCACCAGCAGAAGATCTGCGTGAAGCAGTATTGCACTGTGTTTATTGCACCTCATACAGTGAGCGAGGCCCAGGAGCCTGTATTCCTATTCTATCCCTCTCCCATCATGTTCTACTCCTCTCCCTATCTCCCCCCTTCTTTCAAGTCAAGGCATCTGCGACACTTCTATGTTATAGATGTTCATGGGCTGCGGTCAGATACTTAACATCAGGTGAATCGCATGCTCCGCTTGCCGGCTTAAACATGAAAAAATCAATAAGAATGAAAAATTTTGAAGTCACATCCAGTCTCTTTACTCCATTCTACCGCACAAACT
>LQNK01000289.1:141258-151295 GCA_001586405.1 Phoebis sennae | reverse complement strand
TTCCTGAATTTGTTCGTCTAGCAGTGGAGGAAAATAAAATGTTAGGTATGTAATTTTTGTCTAGGATAAACATCTATCTTCTTAATAGATCATCAATCTAA
Organism: Phoebis sennae; assembly: GCA_001586405.1. Taxonomy (NCBI): domain Eukaryota; kingdom Metazoa; phylum Arthropoda; class Insecta; order Lepidoptera; family Pieridae; genus Phoebis; species Phoebis sennae. Next base: position 151,194 of record LQNK01000289.1, on the reverse strand, counting down.
TTATCTTATGTTTAATTTACATAAAAATAATTAAATTCTATAAAGATAATGTAGAGAGCAATAAATAAAAAAATCAAAGGTGCAATAAATGTCACACATTTAAACTTTTTGGAGAAATCGAGTCCCATCATAAAAAGCAAAATTTGACAGTACACGTCCCTAATGTCGCAATAAAATAATAAATTTATAAAAACATTTTATTTGAAGTGCAATGTTAAATAATGGAAGGATATAGTTACCCGTACGCCCCTCCTTTTCCCCCCATTCCAGATGGCCAGTACCCAGACCATGGAGATGGTTTTGGGGATTACTATGAAATGGGCCCAACGCATGAAAAGACTACAAAAAGGTGATTTGTATTATAATCATTATTTATTTAAAATATTAAAATAACTTGTTCATCTAGTTTAATAAAAAAGCGGTACTACTCAAAAATCTTGACGAAAGTTCAAAGATTTTGTATTAAACAAACTTGGTCGAAAATAAAATTAAACTACAAAAATAAACTGTCGACATAGCTTCCTTTCTTAAGTGATTATCAGCTTGACATGTGGCAATACTAACTTTTTGATTAACATGGATACCTTAGTCAGATGGAACCCGCCGAAGACGCAAGTGATGCCATAAAAGCTAATACAAATTCAAATTAACGTGGAACGTTTTCGTATTTACTTTTCATTTTTAAATCTGAGCTAATAAATAATAAATTTCAGGCAGAGTCGATCGAAACAGCATAAGTCAAAACGCGAGACAAAGCGGTCAAGGTCACGGAGCAGAACGTCACTATCTGACCGGTCACAGTCAAGGTCACTCTCGCGGTCACGGTCACGGTCAAGGACAAGGACACGGTCACGTACACACAGTCAAGGCAGTCATCGTGAATTGAAAATAAGAACGCCCACTCTTTTGGACGATTTTCGAGTTATGTATTTAACACGTAAGTAATTAACACATTTTTTTTAATCATCACTTTCCTAATATGCTTTAATACTATTTAGAATATTTCAAAAATACTGAAACAAGTATAATACAATTATTTGGAAATTGAGAAATAAGGGTTGGAATCGTGAAAAGTGTTAAGTTAATAAGTGCCTATTTACATTTGCTTTAAATAAGCCCAGATTATACTTATTAGGAAACGTACTGCATATATTTGGGATGTCAATAACAAAAGGGTGGAAACCCAACCCAGTCCTGTGATAGAAGTGTGAGGCTGGTAGTTGATAGTAAGCTGTGCAATTCTTCCGAACTGTTTCAAACTTTTTGCTTTTTTTATGATTAGTTGTATTGAGACGGTTTTTACTCACTCATTTACATTAAGAATATTAGTAAGTAAAAATCGTCTCAATACAACTTATGATACGATGGCTCACTTATCGTTAAATCATTATGTTTTATATCTTTGAATTTAATCATACGCTTACTATTTCAGCTAGTAGGCACAAGAAGAACACAACCAAATATTTAGCAACGAAAAAACGTCAGGACAAAGTGCAAGAGATCCTCAAAAGTGACGGGCTTGGCTCGAAGCGTTGGCTGTTCTACCCGCGGTCAAACGCCCGTGACGGTCATGGGCAAGTCACGGTCAGCGAAGTACAAGGCCCGCGTGAGAACTGTGACCAGCGAGTGAAAGTCGACGGCCACTTCTTTAGGAAGTGTAAAAGGAGCAAGAAGGTGGATAGTGATGCGCCGATAGCGAAGTTAAAACGATGGGAATTGATTTTTTATAAGAAGCTAGGATTTATTCAGGCTGTGTAGTTTATATAGTAAATTTTTGATGGTTTGAATAGTTGTTTTATTTTAACATGTTGGTGTTATTTTAACAATCAAATCAAATTGTTTATTTGCTTAATTTCGTGTACAAATATAATATTGAATATGTTAAAATTAGTCTCAACGCATTATACCTCTTTAGGCATGCACATTTTAATTACAATTTTAATAATCAAAGACATGGCATACGGTAGACCAGTGTTAAAGTATTTTTCCTTGATTAATGAACTATTGTGTCTGTTTACGCCGCCCATGAGTTAAATTTGGTGTCCGCTGATAATAATATGTGATAGGTTAACAAAACACTATGTTACTTTTATATCAGACATTTATTGTGCGTGCCAATAAATACATATTTCTTATTTCCTGAAGTACGCTTTACACTTGCATACACAAATTATCACCTATGGTACTTTACATTATATCTTTAAAAAAGATTGTCTCAAAAATAAGGATTATTTCCTTGTGTTTGTTTTAACGCGACTACTCCATATCAAATAAAATACTTTTAAACGATACCAATAAACCGCGTTTTAAATCCTAAAAAGAAGTTTATTTAACAAGAATCAGCATTGTCCACTGTCATCAAAACACGGTATACAAACATACATGCATTTAAAACTAGTTCCCCTAAACACCTGTAGATGGCGCTACGTCAATTTTCCGGGCAATAAAACCCTGCTGCTAATTTAAAGTTCTTCCCATGGGCCATTACGCGCGGGGCTAATGCAAAAATATATCGCCTCTACGAAAAACCTCTGAATAGTTCGCTGTAATTGTTGTTCTACGTTTCGTCTAGCTATTACCAAGTTTCTATGTCTAGCTTTGTTTTTGAACAAAATTTAGGCACGTGTTGAGGTGTCAATGTGTGGTGCTATGTTTTTATGGATTTATAAGGGTGATAGACACGACTACTATACGAGATACAAACACAAAGTATATATTATTATATTCGTCCATGTTAAGTTGTAATAAGTAACACTTTCTGTGAATGCAAAACATTTCTCCCCAGCGTTGGCGCGTTTTTTGAGAATATTAAATAAGGGCCATTTCGACCCGCGACGCACTCGAGGGTTGAATAAAAATTGACGAATAAAGCCATCATAAAACGAAAAAATTACTCAAACGCGGTTTTGGTCTTTTATAGTAACAATTGGGTCTTCACATCTATATTTAAAACAAACCCGTCTATTTGTACTTATAACTCAAAATTTGCTGGACCAATTCGGCAGAAAATTAGCTTAGGACCAGAAAAAGGACAAAGCAATGTGTGATGAGTGGCAACTCCGAGATTAAATGTAGTATATATGTTATTCCGAAACCTAACTTGCATACCAAATTTTGACATAATCGGTTCAGAAGATTTTGCGTGAAAGAGCAACAGACATACATACATAAACTTTTGCATTTATAATATTAGTAGGGTTTTGACCCTTAAAAACGCACTATAAATAATTTTTAACCTGGCACCTGGATAAAATCTGCGTAACTCGTTATAATCCAGCCCTCGCCAAGGGACTGAAGTGCCCCGTTTACATTTGCGATCCGGGTTGCGTTTTTAAGTAATTGCTTGCATTTCGGTTGAAATTAAATGTAAACCGAGCTTTAGAAAGGCTTGTGAGTATTTGAAAGGCTTTGGTAGTGAAAGAATTTTAAGGATTTTAAGTCTTGTAACAAACTAACGCGTATATGTGCTAAGTAGATATGTATGTTGTCTATAGTTCCAAGTTTCGTCTAATGCTGTGTTTTTCAACCTTTTCATGACACGACCCCCATATGCCTTTAAATATTTTTTTTCCTAAAATAAATATTTTACGTATACGCATAATGTTACAGCGCTTGACAGTGTGAGATTTTGGCTGGGTTGCGGACATGCCTTATTATATTCTTAACGGATAAATAAGACATAAAAACACTGAATAAATTTCTAATACAAGGATTGAGAATTATGATTTTTAAATGAAAAGTCAATGACCTTTTAAAATTGTTACTTCTACTAAATTATAGCCATATGAGAATGCGAGTTAAGCCGCGGGCGGAAAGCTAATTATAATCTACACTAATATTATAAAGAGTAAAACTGTTTGTTTTTTTGGTTGTAATAAATAGGTTCAAAAGCTACTGGACCGATTTTAAAATTCTTTCACCATTCGAAATATTCACGAGATTTCATAATCCACGAGCGATATAGGCTATATTTTTTAGGCTTTTATATATATAAAATTATGTTTAGCGAAGCCGCGCGGATCAGCTAGTATAACATAAAGTCCAACCCTCCACTACAAACGACGCCAATTCAAATGGACTCAAAGACCCAAAAAATTCCAAATTAATAGCACAGGACCCGAATAAAAACATATTTACACTTGATCAGTTCAACCCTTCGCTAATACGTTTAGTTAAATGACCCAATGGTAAAAAGGACCCCGGGATCAACGGAATTAATGAGTCACATTTAGCCTTGAAATTGATGGTTAATTGGAGTTGAAATACTAATTTTGTTGTTTAGGTTTTGATATGTTCAGGTCGTATGGCTTTTAATTAGAATAGACTAGAATAGAAATTTTTTATTCAACATAAATAATTAAAATCACAACCAACATCATTAGATATCAGCTCAAATAGGAAATAGACAGTTAGGATAAAAATAATTAGAATAAAAATTATAATTACTAATGGTTTTCGTTCACATGATTAATATCATTAATAATTTTAGTTAACGTTGAATTATATTCTATGTTTTGAGCAAATAAATGGGAAGAATAGATTGAGAAGTTAAATTAATACGTGGCAAACACTGTAGTAAGCAAAAAATAATTTTGCAATAAAAAAATATATACTTCTTGAATAAATTTGAGTACTTATTACAATAATTGCGACTCTCTTTGATCTTAATTCTCTGGTCAGTAACGTCGACAATCATACGTGTTATAAAAATAAAAATAAAAAAAACGATTTTCGGGATAAAAACTATCCTATGTCCTTCCACCAGTTTCAAAGAATATCTGTACAATGTTTCATTCAAATCGGTCCAGTAGTTTCGGAGCCCATTCAATTTCTATTGAAACAAACAAATGTTATAAAATACTAGCTTTCTGACCGCAGCTTTGCAAGCGTGAACTATCCTATCTTTCAAGTTGGATCAACTCAGCGGTGTATGAAATTAGTTATAATTATGAAACAACATTGTCGTATTAAATAACATCGGAATTCAACGTTCCTAAAAAACCGATACTTAAATCCTCCCTTTCTATCGACATTACTCAAACATATGCCCTCGAGGCGGCTATTAAGAAATACACAGAACACGTAGCTACCGAATAGTTCCCCTCGCAGTATGCACAAAACTTCTCCTCCGTACTCTGCATTCAAATTACCTTAGGGAATATCCCGGGAACAGGGAGTTAGAGCTGGCCGAAATGTTTTTATACACTAATATTATGAAGAGGAAAACTGTTTGTTTGTGATGAGGCTCAAACCTACTGGACTGGTTTTAAAAATTCTTTGTAAAAAGCTACATTATCCACGAGTAATATAGGCTATATTTTATAGGTTATATATTATATAACGTTATGCTACGAGAGCGAAGCTGCTGGACCTTTAGGAAAATGATCTTTTACTTATAAGCGTATGTACCCCAATTATTTAATTTTGTTTGAATTTATTGAATAAAGTAAGTTGAATATGGCAAAGAAATCTAATAACTACTTAATATATTATATCGAACACTGCACCTGTAAAGCAAATCAGATTCATTGAGTTTTTATACAAAATGTCAACTAGAATAATTCCCAAATATTATTAAACAATAAAATCGTCCCTAAAAGGAAACAATCGTCTTTTTATTGTACTACCCCGATTCTTTGACGGCCAACAACAATTTCAATTTCAAAAACTTTTCAACATAATATATACCATTATTAATACCAACGTATTATTGTTTACATAAATATCATAATCATAAATTGGTGTCAGTATGTATGGCTTATAAAGTCAGGCCACATTCAGCCTCCCTAATTCCGCGTTAGATACGCCATGTAAACCTTGTATTAAGCAATTTAGTTTTGTTTCAAGACGTGCTCTTAGCGCTTCAATTGTTATGAACAAAGGAATATGATTATTTTATGTACTTGCAGGAATTAATTAAGTTCTTATACTGACGAAATTCAATGCGGTAGGAATACGAAACGCCTGGTAAATAGTTTATTGCACGCCGGTAACATTGCTCTTACTAAATTGCAGGCGATTATTTAATGTTTGTAATAATTTAGGAGGAAAAAAAGCTGTTTCATTAATATCATCTGCAATTATTTTATAATATTACAAACTTATTAAAATTGTTTTTTTGGTTGTACAGAATAGGCTCTTATATTACTGGACCGATTTTAAAAATTCTTTCATCATTTGAGAGCTATATATTCCACGAGTAACATAGGCTATATATGCTACGGGAGCGAAGCCGCGCGGATCAGCTAGTATTATTATAATGCATATATAACATAAAGGTGTTTTTATTAAGCAAAACTTTTAAATGTTTCTTACAATTCTTAAAATTTTTATTTGATGGAATGGAAACCATTTCAAAATCTTACAGTCGGTGGACAAAATGTAAACTGACATCGGCACAAGAGATATATTGTTGATAAATGATATACATGGAATAATTAATTTCCCATTGAAAAAGCGTTCAATTACGTAAAATATACCTGAATGTATTAACAAGTTAATTGCCAGACGATATCACCGCCATCCATCATTTAGCAAGTCTATGTAATTTTCGGGATCACAATAATATTCCCAAATTTATTGCTTTCCCGTTTGAGGTAATTGGTCAAAGACTATTAAACAATTTGGAATTATTATACGTTTGAAAATTTGTGGGAAGAAATTTGAGGAATTTTTAAATTGTTTGATTGGTAATTTAATAATTAATATATATCACGTATGCATGCTTCATCTTAAATCCTGTGTAACTTTTGAGTTCATAATTACTTAAGGATCCATTATTCGTAATTTTGAGGCGATAGCCCCTATATTAGCTAGCTGATCCGCGCGGCTTCGGTTCCGTAGTAATTAGCCTGTCATTTAGTTAAGATGTAGCTTTCTAATGTTTAAAAACAGAAATCGCTTCAGTAGTTCATGTGTGAAAGCATTAAAAACAAAGATACAAGAACAATATTTTCTCTATATAAAATTAGTTTAAATAAGGTTAAATAGCATTTTGAATGGTTGTTTTTGTTTTAAAGATGCGCTGTTCTATAATATTTTCGTAAACCAAGTTTATTAAAAACAAATATATTTTGATGTTCTAGACTAAAAATTACAGACAAAAAGTCTTCTACCATCCCTTGGGAACAAATTCATGGGAGCCAAATAGAGAAATCAATAAGATCAAATTGGAAAATTACTATGTGCTATTGACCATAAAAATCAATAGCAAAACCATTAACGTTTCACTTCTAATCCTAACAATTATACTGATCAAAACTCCCTACAAACAGAGACTAGCATCCACGACTCCCCCGAGACTTCCCCAGTCTCCCCCAGCAGGCAAACAGCTTCCCTTTCAAGAAATTTTGGGGATTCCAAACAACCTCAACCTCCTCATTGAACCAACCTAAAATTAACCGTAGTACAACGACTTAGGGATTAAAATTGTTTGTATGTTTTAAAGCACAATGGAACTAATTTAATTGATGGCTGATTGAAGAAATTTTTTGAAGTACTTTGAGTGCCCTTTTTGTGTTTCTTTAATATTGCAATGCTTTTGATTAAGATTTCAAATTAAATATTTATTAATGTATACAATCAAAATTGATGTACAGAAGAATATCGGTGTGTTGACGATAACAGTTAAAAATATATTTTAAAAGGATGAAAGTGCTTGATATTTTTGAAGAAAAAAAATTGTTAAAAGTCTATTGAAATAACTAGTGACTCGGCCCGAGCTAGACCTCGCGTTGCAATGTAAAATCAAGACCTTTTATTTGATACTACACTCGGCTATATAAAAATCGCCTATATGACCCCCCACCCAATCTTCGCAACCCCTACCAATTTCTCTCATTTTGGAGCTCTACATTTTCTTTCGTCTAAATTATTCGCCTACGATATTTTATTAATTTCAGATAAACGATACTCCAGCTATCGTTGGACAACTTTTCCATACGTACAAACAAACAAACACACGCCGGGCCGTCTCGACTCTGAGACCTAACTTTGCTCGGTCAATAATATTTAACAATGGAAAAAATCATAAAGTAATATCAGCATCTAATCGACTGAAGTGTTAAGTACGATTTACTTTAAGCAATTTATTTAAATGACCGTTATTTTTTTGGAATCAAAGACAAAAATACACTATGTTTCATATAATTTATAAAAATCAAACTAAATAATATGGTAATAGTAAAAAATAGATAATGATATTTGTTTTTACCATAATTTTACTGCATCACATGTACTAATACCGGGCGGTAACACTAAAATGCGTTCGTAAAATAAAGTAGTTTTATCTGTCCCTCGGGTACTTTGTACCCCCTCGTCACGCACGGTACGTTTTACATGCAATTTGATTGGTTGTAAACCGTTCCATGACTCATTTATGACTAACTTTATATTTAGCCATAAACTTAGCAAGTGTTTGGACAAAGTGCGTTTTTTAATTTAAGTGTAAAATATTCATAGCTTACGGGATAACTTTACGTGGTTGTTTTTTGCGAAGTTTTACGGTGTTGGATTATTTTGGCCAGGTTATTGTTAAAATTCTCAGACGAAAATACATAACATGTACCATTTTATCCATTGTTTGTTTTTTTTTGTAATGAATGGGTTCAAAACTACTACTGGACCGATTTTAATTCATACACCTTTTAAAAGCTACATTATCCATGAGTAACATAGGCTATTATAACATTATGCTACGGGAACGAAGCCGTGCGGAACAGCTAGTTGTGAATATAATAATTTCTACTGGCATTTCTTTTGCTTAGTGTTAAATTACTAAAGACTTAGTTCGACGAGAGGAGATAAACTTATTTCGCATAATATAATTAAAGTTTTTCTATTAAATAATTTAGGATTATTCTTTGCTTTCTGTCTAAAACTGCATCTTCGTTCTCTGGGATTATATGCATCCTAGGTCCAGGTAATGACCACATCTGTGCTAAATTTAAGCCAAATCCCTATTTGTCGTAATGACTAATGGTAAACAAATATAACCTTACATATATAACGTACTTCAAATTCTTGAAAGTAAAACCCAACTGTTCACGTAACAGAACACATTTGCAATCAGAACATGAATCGTTAACGAGCAAAATATAGCTGTAGTTGAAGTAGCCGTCTAAATAAATAGTCTTCATAACAAAGTTGAGCCGCAGAAGCAGTCAACCCGTTCTAACTATCACAATGATTAACGACACTTGTATCGGTCTCGGGTACTTTGGACCCACAAGTTATTTGTTTGACACTTAACACTGTTCCGGAAATTGAGCTGAATTTAAAGACTTTGCGAAATCTGATTATAATTACTTGAATGATTTAAGAAGTTCGGAGTTCGGGTCGAATACTTTCGATATTTATGCTTCAAGTTTCATGATGGGATAGTTTATTTAATACTATAATATATTTGTTTTAAGAAACGAGTCTAGATATTATGTACGGTTTGTTGTAATGAGTCTCTTAAAACGTAAATCACTTATTTCAAAGAAAATATTAGATTTTGAACATAGTGTAAACTGTTTCTCATGAAACCTACTATTTTTATTTCGACTGATAGTTTTAAAAATGAAAAGGAACACAATATGCTGAATAAATTTATACAAAAAGTTGATGATCTGATTAAATTCAATACAATTTTATTATAAAATATGGAATAAATAATTAGTTTTATAAAAAAATCTACATTATTTTATGTGTAGTGTATACTATAAGTATATTTGTTTATTATGTGAAAGTAGTAGAACTTCTTGCTATTAAAATTTTAAAGTTTATTAAAAAGCGAAAAAATTCCGTAGAATCAACGCATAGACTAAACCTGTAGGTCTAAAACTTGGCACACTTTTTCTTGTAATGCCATAGATATCCACTAAGGAAGGATATTTCAAAATTAAAAAAAACGGTCGAAATGAAAACCACCTCCTTTCTTGAAAGTCGGTTAAT